>JAOVVG010000023.1:11117342-11127973 GCA_028566375.1 Leptodoras nelsoni
GAATGGCTTAAAATCCCTCTGACCACTGTGCATGACTTGTATATGTCATTCCCAAAACGAATTGACGCTGTATTGGCCGCAAAAGGAGGCCCTACACCATACTAATAAATTATTGTGGTCTAAAATGAATGGTGTTTCAGTTTCATTGTCCAACCCCTGTAATTTCATTGTTCATCTTTCAGTACCAAGTTTAGTCTGGTCAAATTTGCCACAAGTCCATAGATTGGAAGGCAGTGCATTGCAGGACACCATGCATACTAGGACACCATGCATACAGACAGACAGACAGAAGCACACACACACACACACACACACACACACACACAAGTACATGTTTGTACTGCTATACTTGTGAGGACTTTTCATTGACATAATTATTACAGCAGTTAATTAATCCTAATTATCCTAACCTTTTAATCCTAACCCTAACTCAAACCCTAACCCAACTCATTGCTCTTTTAATAATTTTTTTAAATAATTTTTTTTTCCATTTTTGTTAAAGTACACAACAAAAAACCCACTTTCCATTTGGGTACCAGCAAATGTCCCCATGAAGTTATAAATATAAGATATTCCTATCCTTGTGGGGACTAGGGGACACACGCAAACACATTCATACGCTTTTTCACACCCGAGAAAAATTAGCACAACCAATTCACCTACCAGCATATTTTTGAGTGGTGGAAGGAAACCCATATGGTCTCAAGTTCATGACTGAGCAGTTCTACCCACTGTGCCACAATAGCACCCACATAATCTTACTATTTCCTGTATTATAGCCATACTCTATTGCTGTACTGTTTATCCAGTGCTCTTTGTTTGGTCAGGATTGACTGATCAAGATTAATTATGAGTGATATTAACGTAAAACATACTAATTTTATCTGGATGATAGTAGAATGCCTAACAATCAATCCAACCAAATAATTCATTACCCTGGTAGAAAAAGGGCAGAGGCTTATTGAATATATGCGACTATATCAATGACCTTTCTCCAAATTTAGCTTAAGATTCATAGCTGTCCCCATGAGAAAGTTACAATGGCCATGAGAACTGGGTCCTCAGTTGCTTTTCCAGTCATAGTTTCACACTGGTGGGAACTGGCAGTACATGGCATTTGGAGTCATTAAGTGCCATGTCTGTAGAAGACGTTTTAGATCATTGACAGCCTGAAGACAGATCGAAATCTAAATATATGGTAAAAGGAAGGGTGTTATAAACAAAGACTGTTGCATAACAGGCATCTACCATATGTGAAAATCTGTGGGCACTCATCACAACCACAAAATAGCAGCAACGTAATGAATGTCAAAAAACACTGTCATTAATCATCATGTTTACTAGTGTTCAGCAACTACTTTTAAACTTTGCCTACTTTTAAACTGATTCCTTAAATAAATTAGTACAGACATTAATCTTGTTGTTGGCAGTCAGTGGTGAGTGATATTCTTGTGATGCCAAAGCAATATGGCTCTTCCATGATGCCAGGAAATTACCATTAAAATCAATAAAGTAATTGGCAGGTGGACAAACTAACAGGTGATCAGGATATATCCAGAGTGATTTACATTTGTTCAATTTATATAACTGAGCAGCTGAGGGTTGGGGTATCTTGCTTAGGGGCCCACTGGTGGTGGCTTGGTAAGGTGGGGTTTGAACTCTAGTCCATCTGCTTAACCCCTGAGCTGCAATACCTCAAGAAGGGGGTATCTGAGGCTGAAAAAAATAGAATCCAACTTTTTTTTTTGGCATAATGGAATCCTGACTGTAAGCATCATGGAGCTGAATGGAGGTTTTGGAGAAAACATTTTGCTAAGGTTTTTTTGCTAGTGTAGAGAAGGGAATCCTCTGTTAGTGAGTAACACAAGAAGGTACTGAACAAAACAAAGAGAATTTAATGTTACACAAAACCCATTATATAGATACATAATTTTGGAACAGTTTATTGATGCTGACTTCACAGGTAGACCAACCTGACTTCAAGGTTACACCAACTTTCCCTTGATTAAATTTGATTTTGTTTGTAGCCTCAAACTCTGACACATTTAATTAAAAGTAGACAACCCTATAATTTGCATTGTTTCTATAAATTAGTTACATGTTCATGAAATAATCCTAGTTTAATTAAACATGTATTTTTTTTCTTCTCATAAAATTGTGTTCTTGGTGTACCACAAAATATTCATGTATCTGGGTCAATTATCCAGAGTTCTGAATACAGTTATATTAAAGTTCCCTTCATATTAGTTTTGGTAGAAAACATCAATCTTCCATTACTGAGAAAAAGATGGAACCTGCCAGAAGATTCTCATTTCCATTTTCAGTAGTATAAAATCCCAGGGTCTAGCAAGGATGTTTGTTTCTCTCTCTCTATTTATCTGACATTTCAAAAGTTTAGACCATGCATATCATCTTTTTCATATTGTATTTTGATTTTATGACTGCATTTGCTTGCTCTGGTTGCACTTTGGGAAAAGAATTAATACATAAACACACACACACATACACACACACACTGATCTGTCATAACATTAAAACCACCTGCCTGTGTAGGTCCCATTTGTGCCTGCTGACCCATTAAGGCCTCTGATGGTGTGCTGTGGTATCTAGCACCAAAACATTAAGAGCAGATAAAGCATCTTGGTTACTTCTCTGATTAATGTCTTCCTTACCTGGTCACTGACTTTTAGTTGGAGGCCTTCACTGGGTAGAATTGCAGTTGTGGCACATTTTTTTTATTTAATAATGCATTTATTGGTGCTCTGTGGACCGTTCAAAGCTTGGGATATGTTTTATAATTAAATCCCGATTGAGACTTATCCAAAACTGGGTCTGAAAGCCAGTTAAATTCTTGTTATTCACTGTGCTGTTCTCTAACAAACTCTAGGGCCTTCCAGGACCAGAAGTAATTATTTACACAGGTGGACTCAATTTCACTAATTATATGACATGGAAATTTTAGTCATTTGATATCACTATACTAAACCTGAACACTGATCATTCAAAATGTATGGCTTACACCCAACCATAATAAAATGTATTGGTAAAGTCCCACCTAGTTTACAATAATTGTGATTTTGTAATAAAGAGTGTATTGTAATGACTTGCTGCACTTGATACAGTTCAACAGGCCCAGCTGAATAATGTCTGAGTGTTTTAAAGTGCTTTATGTCTATCATTTTTAAAATGGAATATATTTGAATGTAGTAAATCTTTAAATGCTGATGTAAGTGTTCAGTCAGAGCTGATTTTGGCATTTGTCTCATATATATTTGCAGTCACTTAGTTCAGCATTACCTTGGCTTTGATGATCAATTAGTGACAATCAGATTATTTACTTTAGAGCAAAGTTATGCTGCACAGAAACTATGCAGTGACTTTGGTGAACTAAAAAGATTTTAAACTCGTCTAATGTCTTTTCCAAGTTGAAAACACAAATACGTGTATTGATTGTTTGCGGAAGGGCTGACATATTGCTCCCTAGGAAGTAAATGCAGAACAGTCATACTGTGATCGTCTACTGGAAAGGAATGGTGACTAATAAATCAGAGGTTGACTCATGACACGGTATGCTTGTGCTGCTAACGTTCAGTCATAGCCAAAATGTGCCAAGGACAATAATTAGCTTTCATTTCAGAGCGCTGTAAGATTCAGTTTGTTTGCATAGTACTACTCTGGTCATGATGCTGTAAATGGTGACATAAACCCGATTACTTTTTTATAGCTAGTAACTGCCTAAACCAAAGCAAAAGGAGCAGATGTGTAAATGTTATGCATTCACACTGAGACAGCCCTTTATTGTACTCTGTCTAAATGCAATTCAGCATTGTGGAAGATAATAGGCCCCTTCATCTGTGTGTTATGGTAATCAACTTATTTCCCAACTGCAAAAACTGAAAGATTTCAAATATTTATTCTGTTCATTTTGTAAATATTTACCTGTAATTAGCGTTTACATATTTTGTGTTGTCCGTTAGGACACATTAACAAAGTTGCCAACAAAATAATGCCATTACTTTACAGAACAATGAAAGCATACCTAATCATGAGTCATAAACATGTTACATTCAACCATTTAAACAATTCATTTGGTTTGGAATGTTAGCAGTGTTTTGCCAGTAATGTCTAAATCAATAAACTCACTTTCACCCACTCTAATTCCTTTTTGCTTGCCAAAGTAAAAAAAAAAATCAATAAGAATGGACTTAAACCAATGCAGAAACTACATCAAAACATGCAGGTTTTCACATTTTTGCTAAACAGTATTTAAAATGACTCACTTCTTTGGGTAAATATTTTTCCAACCACATTTCAGTGAAAAGTAAAAGGGAGGAATAGAGGGCTTTGTAGCTGGCACAGGGTTGTTTCACTTTCTGTACTGGATTTTTATAAGCATATCTACTGTCCAAGAGCTACAGATACAACTTAAAGTAACAATCAAAATGAATAAAGTTCCATCCATCGAGAAAAGACATTATGTACGAACAAAACGTCAATGTTTAACCAGATCCATCTGTAACACTTAATGGACTAGGGGTATAATGCCTTTCTGCTATCTGTGTGAGTAACTCATCTGTTTAGTGAGCCAAATATCTGTATCTCTATCGGTATTCAAATTTAAATCCAAAGTGGGCATGGTCTAAACTAGAAGCAGGGTTTTTTTAATGAACTCTATGCCCCTGGAAACACTGCAAAAAGCACAGAGGTAGGAATATCACTCAAGTTCATAACGGGTCTCATCTATATGTATGCATAGCTTTTTTGGTCATGCTGATGCAGTTTTTAGTTTTGTTTATAGCTGTGCACTATATTTTCTAACAAAATGATCATTATAATTATAATAAAAATTTCCCTAAATAAAAAAAAACACAGTATAATTTAATAACTAACTACTACAACCCTGACCAGGCAGTTAGTAAGACCACTGCGCATGTTAAAGACCACGTTGGACTTTGTTGGTCCCATGAGCTTTGCGTGAAAGTAAGAAAAAAAAACATGGGGAATCAAGTCTATTCAAATAGTTGCCACTTCTTAATGCAGATAATACACTGCTTATGGCATAATAATGATGACTATTCTTTTTGCAGTTTTGACAAAAACAATACAGCCGTTAATATATAACAAACATATACCATTGCCGATCTTTGTCTGAAACCATAACACAAGGAAATGTAGATAATCTTTGCTTATATTGCTTGCATATTAAATGGGAAAGCTGACATTTTCATACACATTTGTGTGCCTGAAACTTTCCATATCCCTCACAAGTGCAAACAACTGCATGCTGCTTTTTATACAGCCAGCTCACACACAAAAAAGATTAAGTTCTGGAGAAAATGCAATCAGAGTAATTATGGCTGCTGGTCAAACACTGATGGCAAACATTTCTGGCTTGGCAGCAGACCAAATGCACATATGGATAGTCAATGTGAAGAATTTCTCAGTTTGCACTTCTGTAAGTCAGGACAGGTGACTGTGACATGGTGCTGGCTGGTGACTCAGTTTAACCTCTTTTTTTTTCCATGTTCTGTGAGGTACCGCCCCTCAGACACCCTCAGAGACACATTAATCTGCTACACTGAAAAGAGGTCAGATGTTCGGAATTGTGAGGAAATGGTTTTGTCATTCTTTTTTCAGTGGGAGGTTGCAATGATGCATGTAAAAACACTTCTGCCCTGCTTTCCAGAGAGAACAATTACTGATACTCTTCAGCAATAAAGAAACCTTATTGTTGATTAAAGTTTATTATTAATAATAAAAAAAGCTACGGGTGTTTGAAGAAGGAAATTAATTGTGAAGACTGGATGTCAGTTCTATGGTGAACTGTAATAGTTTATGAAAGCTGAATACTAAAAGACCAAGACATAGGAATTAAGAAAAACAGTTTTAAGTCTAATACCAGATTCAGGTAGATTCAGATTCAGGTAGCTACTGTACAGTTGAGGTAAGAGAGCTGGACAGACTAAAGCACTGCTGCATCATTCTCTTTAGGTAGAAATGTAGAGAGGGCTAAATACCACTGGTACCAAAATCAGCAGTTAATTAAATGGCACTGTGGATTATTGTAGGAAAATAGTGTAAAAAAGTGAAAACTAGGCCAATATGTTGCTGAAAGAAGTTCAGACTCAACTTAGAATTTCATTACAAAATAAATATTTGATGCCATTGAAGTTCACATGTTAATTATAAATGTTAATAAGGATGTAGTTCAAGATAGATCTTTCCTCTAAAAGGCAGACAATAATTTCAAAGGTTTCAAAGGCTAAAACGTTCATCCAGAGATTCAACCATGTTTATAATGTGTAGGTTCACAGTCATATCATTTATTTCCCCTCTTCAAAAGTTTACCACCAGCTAAAGACTAAGTTGCATAGTGATCCATGCATTCTTAATCAACTCATGGCATGTTAAAATTTTGCTGTGTAGTGGGAATGATACAAATTCTTGATCACTATTCGTTCTATAGTTATCAACATTTAGCTCTTTGTTTCAAACTCTCATTGAATATAAACAGTTTGATTTTTTATTTTGTCCTTTGTCAGGACTCATTTTCTCCATGTTTGCCTTCATGAAACACTTTTCAAAACCCCCCTTGAGTTTTTCTTTTAAAAAACAGCAACTTTCTGACCCAATGACTCAACAACATCTCCATGCTCTATTATAGTACAGACACACCCCATTACCTACAGTGATGTCAGTGATTACTGTAGGCACCACTCAGGACTAATAAATCTCTAATAATGAATAATAACATATTTAATCTAAGTGTAAGTGCTCTCTGGCCTGCCAAGGAAAAGTGCAATGCTAAATTGACCGTTAAGAAGGAATTTCTATTGAGGTTAAGGCAATTGTTAGAACAATTATATGGCTCAATTGCTGGTGACTCACAACAACATTTAGCTTCTGTCCAGAAATGGAGATAATGTAATGTAATAATGATTCCTGTACGAAATATGATTCTTATATGAGTCCAATTATTGCCTTTGTTTAAAATCTATCCACAAGTGTTATTTATGTCCTAGGTACAGCAATTTACCTGATATATCAGGTATCAGTCTATATTGTTATATTCCAACTAAAAATGAAGGAACACTGGTATAGCTGCTACCATTCTCTCACTGAAAAAGGAAGAGAGAAAAGTGCTTTCTTCTGAATGAGTTATTCTGCCTTGGGAAATAGTATATGCAGAAGTTTGCAATGATGCAGTTGACTGGTTTTATGTGGCTTAAACGAAGCACATATTAGTTTAACTGTTCCCGACTGGTTGTTGTCGAATGATAACTCAGAGCTGGCTGGGGGGTCGTAGATGGCAGGTTACCAAATTGGGGAGAGAATTGGAAAAAGGTCAAGGTCATGCTACAAATATAAAAGCATAATAATTAATAAAGTAAGGTATGAAATAGGACAGGTCATTAAATATGTTTTAGGCTGAGCTGCCAGCCAAGAATGCATTGCTGTCTTCACCTCTTCATCAGACATGAACCTTCATCCTTGTAGGGCTTCTTTCAGGGCACCAAACAGGTGATAGTCTGATGGGGCAAGAACCGGATTATAGAGAGGATGCTTTAGCAACTCAAAAAGAAGTGTTTGGAGAGTGTCAACAGTATGAGTAGCGATGTTATGTGACATTACAACACCCTTGGATAGCAGTCCTCTGCATTTTGTCCTAATTTTAGGCTTCAGCTCTTCAGTGAGCATCTCACTGTAATGAGCACTGTTGATTGTTCAACCTTTTTCCTGATGATAGCAGACCACATAATGAAGGCTGCTGGGTTTTGCATGCAAACAAAAGAAGTGAGTGTGACAGTCAAAACCTCCAGAAAAGCTCTGGCAAATTCTCCAAGACATTCAGTAACACTTAAAAGCTAATTTCCTTATAAAACTGCCCAAATTGTACCTGGCAACACTATTTAAGAAAAAAGAACACCAAATAGTTACTTCCTTTAGTTTATTACTATTTACTGCACATGTGCTTATGCAAGGACACTGGGGTCTTCTGAGAGGACAAGTAACCAACACATTTCAGTTGCCCTGTGATGGACTTGCATCCCATTGAGGGTGTGTATTCTCAACTCACACTTACTGGTCCTGGGATAGTCTCTGGCTCCACCCCAACCATAACCAGGATAAAGTGGTTGCTTAAGATGAAAGACTGTGGACTGCACATGAAATCTGGCAGTGCACGTTGACATTAACAGTGTAAATACTGAGAGACATCAACCATATTGTTAAAACAATATCCATGAATGGCTGGGAAATGGGCTGCAGATGTCTGTGTGTAGCATTATGAGCAAACTCCACATTTTATAGATGGAGAAATAAAGTGCCATAGGCCAAAAACAAGATCATATATTTACAAATTTTAAATCATATAAGCATAAACTCTGTAATTTAAAGCTTTGTTGAGAGGCTCTTAAGCAACATACAAGTAAATGTAGTAATCAAGCATGTAGCTGTGACAGGAGCCAACTTCAATACAAGGTCAATTATAGGGATTACAGAATTTTTTTACAGGTATTTGCAAAGAACTATAAAAAGTTACAAGAAGTTACAACTAAGGCCTGACTATATATATATTTGCAGGTCCCATTGTGTTTTTGTTTTAATAACACCACAGTGATCTTGAGTTATTTGAGCCAGATCATGGCCAGAGTAATTTTGCTATCTGGGAGGATTCCATGCTGAACACCAGTACCTGCGTTGCTATGTTAAAACTTAGCAGGTCAACAAACTGCATATGGTCAGGTGAAGGAGACAAAATTAACCACATTGGCTTCAGTTACAAACAGGCCAGCTATTCAGTAGTTAGTAGTGAATATGAAAAACACTAATCAGACCAGAACCCACCAGAACAGTGGGGGGAACAGGGGGAAACTGACTGAATTACTTGTGTTATTGTTGGAAAGTGGCTAACACTGTGGGCTAGCTGTGAAATGTGCCTTGACTACATTAGGGGCACTAGCCATAGGCTTGATGGATGGCTAGATGGTAGATCATGTAGAAAGCTCTGAGTGGAAACAGATAGGGAGAAGTCAGTATAATACCTTAGTTATCCATCTAACAAGTTCAATAATGAAACACATGCGATATAACAAGGGAGACTCTCCCAGTCGCATTAGACATTCTAAATCACAGGCAGGTAGTCAGGAGAGCACAGGTGTAGTGGGACTGAGCTAAAGGCAAAATGAAGACACAAGCTGGTGGAGTTACAAGGAGTGTTGTCTAGCTAACTTCACAAGCTTAGTGGTGAAGGGTAAAAGCTCAGAGCACAGTCTCAAACAGTTAGCTCCAAAAGGTATATGTACATGTGGTCCAATTTGTGTGTGAGGTAAGAATAATAAAGGCAAATGGCTGTATGATAAAGTTTTGACATGCATTTTGCTATACTATTTGAGGATTCAAACTGGCTCACTGCTCACCCAGTACAGGTAGAAAGATCAGCTCAGATTAGTACTTACCTCTGCTTCTCCAACATCCAAATAATATTGTTCAAAACTGAATGAGTTCACTGTAGACGTCTTGGTTTCATAAAGCTTACATATACTACCACAAGTAATGCTACCTCTGTATGAACTCCTGCTGTCACTCTTAGTACATTCAAACCAGGAGGCAGCACCCCAAATGACCCATAAAACTAACCAAGCACCATGTAAACACAGACATGTAAGATAAATCACAGCACTACTCAGTATGTCCCAATAAAATGTGTCATAGCGTCCTTCCTGTGTTGCTCTCTTGTCTTTAGTTTGAGTTACAGTTAAACCATGGCTGAATTCTTGTCCTCAAATAAGTGATAGGCTAATCCATCATAGTGAAGCTGGGGTGGAGATCTGTTTTCCCAGCAAACACTTGAAGGAAAAAGAAAGGAGAGCAAATTGTACCTTAAGGACATTGCAAGGTGGTCACATTCTCTTTAGTTGCACAAATGCCTGAGGTATTTCATAGTGATCTTGAAGTTATAGAGCTGTCAAAACAGTACAGGTAGAAAATGTTTTATCCTCATATGAAAATGACTGATCTGTTTGCAGAGCAGGATCTCTTCAGAGTGAGCGAGATGTCTTTCCTTACACCAAATAACAGGTCAAGTTTTTAAAACCTGCAGTTAGTATAAAGTACAAAAGTGTTCCAAGGCAGCAAGATACCTAATAAATTCCTAATAAATTCCACCTCTTATTAAAACACCCCGTTGGTTCCCCTAATTTATTTCCTGGCTGAGAATACTATTAGTTCATCTATTAGTCTATTAGTCATGATTTTTTATTTTATTTTATTAGAAACCCATGATTGCCACATTGTTCCTATTTCTGAGGTTACATTAATTATTGTGT
This sequence comes from Leptodoras nelsoni, assembly GCA_028566375.1. Classification (NCBI taxonomy): domain Eukaryota; kingdom Metazoa; phylum Chordata; class Actinopteri; order Siluriformes; family Doradidae; genus Leptodoras; species Leptodoras nelsoni. Next base: position 11,127,671 of record JAOVVG010000023.1, read on the forward strand.
ATTGCTTGTTCTTTGCTCCATTACATGAAATATGTTTTTTTATATTGTTTAAAATTTTCATATCATTATAACAGTGCTCTAGTAGTCAGACACACACAGTTGTATTTGTATTGTTTGCTTTGTCAGTTAAGCCCTGTGTGGACTGGATTACTTTTATATGGGGAGTGTAATGTAAATATTACAGATTAACACCCCAGTCACTGAAGTTTTTACAGATTTATCTCTGTAATGTACAGTACAGGCCAAAAGTTTGGACACACCTTCTCATTCAATGCGTTTTCTTTATTTTCATGACTATTTACA
>JAOVVG010000023.1:11130256-11140892 GCA_028566375.1 Leptodoras nelsoni
CCTTGCGCTCAGAGTTGCCGGCTGGGCACCGGCTCCCCCGTGACCCCGTAACTGGGAATAAGTGGTACAGATAATGATAATGACTGTTGAGGCATGAAAAATGTTGGGAGTTAACAAGAGGGGTCCTATTCTGGGCCACTAGTTTGGCTTTGTAGTGATACCCACTGTAGCATCCAAGATCTCCAACTAAAACCCCAACTATCTTCAAAGTTGTTCCTTGTTCCTTAATTGCAGAGTGTATAACCCTCTGTACTAACCAAGGATGACCCCTCCTGGTTTTTGGCCAACTGGCCGAGGCTTTAGCTCCAATATGTCTATACAACCACCAGTCTAAACAACCAGCAAGAACTTTATGACTCAACGCTATCTACAACCACAATTCATGGAACATTTCTGACTTCACAAAATGAGGCAGTCCTCCTGCAACTTTGTTAAAAAAAACTTGAGACAAATCAAGCCTTCCACTAGCCTTCAGTAGACCCCCTAATGCCCTCTAGTGACCAACAAGAGGAAAAGTGCTATCTGTAGAAAAACATCAATAAAACGAGCTGCCAGTCAGTGAGGGTGAAGCCATCACGTGCTTCCTCCAAAACAAGTGACGAACCGCAACTTCATGCAACTTTCGGAGGACAAGTGCTCCCGCACACCTTTTGTATGCATGAGCTCACAGACACCCGTGACTGGACAGTGTCGCTATAATTGACATGGGTGAGAGCGTATGCTGCCCCTCCCACCCAGAGAGCATGCCCAATCTTGCTCTCTGAGCGCTATAGCAGCTATAGCATCATATACCCGGATTCGAACTGGCGATCTCCAGATGATAGGGCGAACGCATTGCTGTTGCCTCACTCGGGAGCTATTGTCTTTATTATTATCATTATTATTATTATTATTATTATTATGCTGTTCTTCAGTGGTCAGGACCCCCACAGGAATGTCTGATCCAATCATACCAGCACAACACAGACTAACACACCACCATCACATCAGGGTCACTGCAGTGCTGACAGTCATTCACAACACAAATAATACTCTGCTCTGTCTTACTTGGATTAAGCTTGAGGTGGGGGGCTGCCATCCATGAAGCAAAGTCTGCTAGACAAGCTGAGATCTGAGCTGAAACCTGATTATCAGAAGGAGGAAATGAAAGGATCAGCTGAGTATCATTGGCATAACAATGGTATGAGAAGCCATGTGAAGAGATGACATCTCCCAGTGAACGTGTGTATAGTGAAAATAGAAGAGGACCCAACACTGAGCATTATGGGACACCAGTGGAGAGTTTGCATGGAATGGATGTTGAGCCACTCCATGTTATCTGGTAGGAGTGCCCTGCCAGGAAGGACTTGAACCACTTCCATGAAGAGCCAGTGATGCCAAGATTAGAAAGGATGGACAGAAGGATGTTGTGGTTGATGGTGTCAAAGGCAGCAGACAGGTCAAGAAGAATCAGGACCGATGATAATCCAGCTGACTGCATGGCATGGAGCTTCTCTGACACTGCGATGAGTACAATTTCAGTGGAATGTGCCAGTTTGAAGCCAGACTGGTTTGGGTCCTGAAATTGGTTCTGGGAGTGGAAGAAAGACAGCTGATTGTAGATGGAATGTTCAAGAATTTTGGAGAGAAAAGAGAGGAGGAATACCGGTCTGTAGTTGTGTCAAGATTGGGTTTCTTTAGGATGAGTACCACTCTCCACCATGAAAAACCAGGTATGTTGTCAGGATCAGAAGCTGTTTGATCCTGCTGAATGATCTCCTCATACTGTCTGGGGACAGCATCAGCACCTGGCCGCCAGGAGAGGGAGAGGATTTCTGTGCAGACATGCTGTTGTATGCCTCAAAAGAAGTCGTTCAGCTCCTTAAACATAGCGATGGTGCTGTTGCAGGTTTGCTGATGGGGGGCTTGTAATCTTTGATGTTGTGTATCCACCACCACAGGATCTGAAGCGATGAGCTATTCTTCTGGAGTACTGTCTCCTTAGCTTTTCTGATGCCCTGGAACTAGTTGTTTCTAGCTGTCCTCAAGCCCATCTAATCTTCTGCTGTGAAGGCAGTGTTCCTAACCTTCAGAAGCATGACTCTCCAGTCAGCCATGGCCGTGATGGTCTTGAGGTCAATTACATCATCAAGACACTTGATGATGTAAGCAGAGACAGTATCTGTGTACTCCTGAAGATCTGTGTAGGTGTTGTAGGTAGCAATGGTCTGTATGCTGGCATTAGCATAACAATGATGTGATCAGAGGCACCAATGTGGGGGAGGGGAAGGGCCTTGTAGGCTCCTGTCAGGGTGGTGTAAACTTGGTCCAGTGTGTTGCTTCCCTGTGTTGTATAGGGAAACACACTCTTTGGATCGGCATGGTTGAAATCGCCAGCCAAGGTGAGAAAAGCATGCTGCTCACTGATGTGCTGATACAGTTTATTCAGTGCCACACTCCTAATGTTGTTGTTGGAGCTTGGATGGATATAAACAGTTACAATTATACTGGCTGTAATTTTCCCTTAATAACCATAAACTCCACTAACGGTGCGCAGTGTTTGTAGACCACAACAGCATCGTGACTCCAGGCATCACTGATGCAAACACAGAACCCGCCTCTGCGGGTATTACCTACTTCAACAAGAGCTCTACCTGCTCAATAGCATGCATGTTAGCTGCTTGAGCTGAATGGTGTGGTCCGGTACATTGTTGCTAAGCCATGTTTCCCTGAACACAAAAACACAACCGTCTCTCACAGCCTTCTGTGTTGATCATAGTAGGCATATGTAGTCCATCTTAATGTCCAAAGAGTGTACGTTAGCTAATACCATAGTGGGAATAGCCACTAGCCTAGCTTGGATACCTCCACACTTACCCATCTTCTGCTTCCTCTCATGCTGCTTGTGGTGCTTCCACTGTGGGCAAGATGAAGGAGTGGGGGTCAGTGATGGTGCCGGCATCCTGAGCAGACCACAGACTTGTAGCTCTTCTCTGATTTTGGAGTTTGGCTCTAAAAATGCCGTTCTTCTGGTGTCGAGCAAGAACTCAAGGCTGTATGTGTGCTTCAAGACATGTAGACAAGATGAAGACATACAAAAACACTGCAAATTTCAGGACAAAAGACGCAATAAGCTTGATGTGTTTGTCATCTGATGCATTAAGTTTCCTTGGCCGACCACTGCATCTATGATCCTCAACGTTGCCTGTTTCTTTGTGCTTCTTCAAAAGAGCTCAAAAGAGCTGTACATCTTGATACCCCAGTCTGAAATCTTTGTCTGGGAGAGCCCTTGCTGATGCAGTATAACTACCTTGGGTCTTGTTACTGTGCTCAGTCTTGTCATGGTGTATGATCGGTGACATGAGACTATCTTCCACAACCTCACTATGGTAGCAGAGTTTGGCTGTTCCTCATCCAGATTTAAGCCTCCTACACAGCTGTGTATGTTCTCTGAACACCACTCACACAGGTGTTGAACTTCATCCCTGTATGCAGTTTTGTCTCCTCTGGAGATAAGTCCTGCTACAGTTGTGTCATCTGCGAACTTGATGATGGTGTTCTTGGAGTAGGTGGGGTCACAGTCCCCACTGTGTACAAGTGTACAGAGCATAGAGCAGTGGGCTCATCATGCATCCCTGAGGAGCACCAGTGCTGAGTGTAACGGTGGAGGAATAAAGGTGTCTAATCTGACAGACTGGGTGCTGGGTGCGGTTGGTCAGAAAGTCCTTGATCCAGAGACAGGTGGACTGAGAGAGTCCTAAATCTGTCAGTTTGTTCACTAGTCTGCCTGGGAGGACTGTGTTAAAGCCTATGAAGAGCATCCTCACATAGCTCCCTTAGTGTTCCAAATGTGTGAGTGCTGTGTGAAGAGCAGTGGTGATGGCATCTTTGGTGGACCTGTTAGCTTTGTAAGCAAACTTCATTTTCAAGGCAGAAACGTTGTTACGAAATTTCAACACATTTTTTAATTGTGTTCTGAGAGGGTATATATTGTTATTTCACTTTGTTTAACAGACAAGAAAGATAAAAAAAAGATTTGCAGTCTTTTCAATAATGGACTTAATTCTCTTTGTTAAATGTAAACAAATTTAGACATTGATGCCTGCAACACACTCAAAAAAGCTGGGACAGTGGAAAAATAAGACTGAATATGTTATACAAGTAACATTGTTCTTGAAGGTTCCATGATTAGCAGTTTAACTGGTAACAGGTGACGTCATCAAGATTGAGTATAAAAGGAGCATCCATCAAAGGCTTAGACTTTGCAAGCAAGGATAGGTCATGGTTTACCACTTTGTGCAAACTTCATGACAGAAGTGTTAGTCAGTTCAAATACAATGTTCTTTAGTGCAAGATTGCAAAGCAATATTCCAAAGCAATGTGCTGAAAGAAACACCATCTTATCCGTCGCTATGCTATCGAGCTCCACAAAGTGATTGGCTGGGCAAAGAATTAATACTCCTTTGGTACTTTCACGGTTCTGATCCCAATACCATGTAGCAACTAAACCATTATTTAAACAATGTACATACACACATATGTCATCTGATAAGTAAGGTATATAAATATGTATTTGTATAATATTTAATTCTTTTAAGTTCTTTTAACTTTTAAGTTTGTCATTGTCTGCATGGTATTTCTGTTTCCAGTTGAGGTCCCTAGCTGGTATGTGATCTCAGGATATCAGATGGTGTCTGGTTTAAATTTTTTTTTTTTTTCCCAGTTCATAAAAAGTAAACACGTAGTGCCCTGTTCATTATTGCAATTTGATTGATTTATAGTTCATATCAAGAAATGGTTATAGCTGCCATAAGTGGAGTAGTCCCAGGTACCCCAAGTTTCTTGCCAAATACCAAGTCATCACCTCACAAACATGGCTCAACATGTGTTGCCTACAAAAGGTCACCACTATGTCACACTTTTCCTATTCCAATTCTTATTTTGGTCAATTCTGTTATGGTTAATTCTGTTATGGTTAACTCTGAAAACCCCAAGGAGGGTGCACTGACACACTGTTTTTTGAGCCATGTGTTGAGAACAGACTTGTGTCCTATTTTTTGCATCAATTTGCAGCAGTGTGGATAATGTGGATACAGAGTAACTGTAAAAGTGTTATACTGCAAAAATGACTCATAAGTGTGTCAGCGATTACTCCGAAAGGGTTTGTGGAAGCAAATGCAGAGTTTATTCAAACGTGCAATCAGGCCGAGCTACCTGCGGGAAAAAACGGAACAGGGCTTCTTCTGCTCCTTCGGGAGCGAACGTTTCAGGGAAGGTGGCGGCCCCTAGTAGCCGCTGATGTGACAGAGGCCCCCCCCTCAACGGGCTACCTCCGGGAGCCAATTCTTCTCTCCTCTTCCTGGGCCTGCCGGGCCTGCGGGGAGCAGGCCTATCTGGATGCCTCTGGTGGAAATCAGAGATGATCCAAAATGTCCTTTGCCGCGACCCAGCTGTTCTCTTCGGCACTACACCCCTCCCAAGCCACTAGATATTCCATTTGGTGTCTTCTGCGCCTGGAGTTGAGGATGTCGCGGACCACGAAGGTGACCTCACCCTCAGCCTCCACTGTCTCTGGTGCTTGGGTTCCCTCCCCAGCATCAGCCAACGGTCCATCCCGGGCTGGTTTCAGCTGACTGATGTGGAACGTAGGGTGCATTCTACAATAACGGGGGAGTTTGAGCCGATACGTAACTTCATTGACTCTTTTAACTATGGGAAATGGGCCGAAGTAGCAGGGGGCAAGCTTCTTCTTGCCGAACATGGGAGGAAGGGTCTTTGTGGCAACCCAGACCTTGTCACCAGGGCGGAAAGAAGGGGTCTTGCCCCGACGTCAGTCTGCAAACTTCTTCATCTGCTTGATCGCCTTGGCGATGGTTTGGTTGGTGAGAGCCCACACATGCTCGCACTTTTTGAACCATGCATCCATGGCTGGCGTATCGGTTTCTGTGGTGTCCCACGGGAACAGTGGAGGCTGGTAACCTAGGACACACTGAAAGGGGGTGAGGTTAGTTGTTGAATGTTTGAGTGAATTCTGGGCGTACTCCACCCAGGGCAAGTACCTCACCCAGTCCTGAGGACGCCGGTGGCAGTACATCCTCAGGAACTTCAATAGTTCTTGATTTGACCTCTCAGTCTGTCCATTGGCTTGGGGATGGTAACCAGAGGTGAGGCTCACCGTGACCCCGAGCTTGTTCAGGAAATTGTTCCAGACTCTTGACGTGAATTGGGGTCCACGGTCGCTCACGACATCCTCCGGGATCCCAAAATAACGAAAGACGCGATCGTAGAGAATCTCAGCAGTCTCGAAGGCGGTGGATCGATTTAGAAAACCAGTCTACGACAACCAGAATAGCCATCTTACCTTCTGACGGGGGTAGATCAGTCATGAAATCGATCGCGATGTGCAACCATGGACGTTCGGGAACAGGCAGGGGCACTAGCTTGTTGGCAGGCAGGGTCCTGGGAACTTTGGCTTTGGCACACTCGGAAAAAGAAGACACATATTCATTAATGTCATGACCCATTTTGTCCCACCAGTACCTGCCTGCTAGGAGTTCCAACGTCCTCCACGTTCCGGGATGGCCTACTCCAGGCGCTAGGTGGGCCCAGGCAATAAGGTGACTGCGAAGCTCGGCGGGAACAAACAGAGCGCCAGGAGGACATTGGCTGGGACATCTTTTGGGCTGTCTGGTGCGGATTAAGTGTTCCAAATCCCAGGTTATCCTGTTGAGAAACTTAGAAGAGGGAATTATGGGTTGCAATGCATTTTCAGAGACTTTGTCAAACATTCTGGATAGAGCGTCAGCTTTACCATTCTTCGACCTGGGGCGGTATGACAAGACAAAGTTGAAGCGTGCAAAGAACATCTTGGCAGCCTTTATATACTCCAAATTCTTATAGTCGGTATAAATTAGGAAGGGGTGATTGGCACCCTCCAGCCAATGCCTCCATTCCTCTAAGGCTATTATGAACAACTGATGTTTAAGGAGCCATTCTAAAAGGCACCCTAAATAGGGAGAGAGAGCCAATGAGGGCTCTCCTCCCAGATGGGGTGCAGGTGGAACAATCAGGCCGAGCTACCTGCGGGAGAAACCGGAACAGGGCTTCTTCTGCTCCTTCGGGAGCGAACGTTTGAGGGAAGGTGGCGGCCCCTAGCGGTGAAAATATATTGAATATACTTATTATAAGATTACAATAAATCTAAATCTAAATGTTATTATTGATAAAACTATTTAAAGACTTTTATACTAATGTCATACCTAAAATGTCCTTATTGTTTTGGCAGATAATGTGGATTCTTTCTAGAAATAAATTGGTTTTATCATACACTTTACAATGCAATTTGGACACATACACCTGGGGTCATATAATATTTTGGATCATTCAACATGAGACCCCCTCACACAGGCGATCCATCCAGGGGTAATCAGGGCCTGGGCTGTGTCCCAATGATAAAATTAACAAAATAATATAGCAGTTGCTCAGAGGATAATGCAAGAGTGCAGCTCAGCAGTAGTGCCAAATGGGTTGCAAATGTATATACAAGCTGCCTCAGTGAAGCTCTTAACCACAGTAAAGTTCTTGTGAGTTCAGTGAGGCTCTTCCATTCATGCATATCACAATTAGTGGTATAGGTTGTAGTATGAAAGCAAATGACTGAGCTATTCCCAATGAATCAATGAGGCTATTTCAAGGGCATGCTACCCAGGAAATCAATTTTACTCACTTGGGCTTCCTGCCATGGGTGGCTGTGGAACCATCAGTATTTGAAGTCATGATTTACAGATGATAATTCAAACACTTTTCTTTTGCACAACTTGGGAGTCCCTTTTACTTTGATGGACTGTCATGTGCAGCCCAACATTGCTACATTACATCTCCTGCTCACTAGACTTATGTTAGTGACCAATACAGATTCTTTCATCTTAGTGACTTGCCTACAAAAGACTGACTCATTTGCGAGTAAAACATACAGATGGCTAACAACTTAATGAAAAAGCAGTGGCTCTATTATGCTTTGGGGAGTGTTTACATTTTTTTGCTGGCATGGTTTGCCTCCACTTGTCCTTTCAGAGTGAAGCATCACTGCAAATCAGTACAATATTCTTTGGACTAATCAAACATGAATGAAACTTTTCTATTCAGAATGTCAGTGTCTTCATCCATAGGGCACAAGGGGTCAGTGACTGGTTTGATGAGTATGAAAATGATGTGAATCATATGCACTGGTCTTCACCGTCACTAGATCTCAACCAAGTTGACTCTATGAGAGATTTTGGACCAATGGGTTAGACAATGCTCTCCACCACCATCATTAAAACACCAATTGTGAATATATTTATATGGCAGTGGGATGATTATATTTTGAAAAAATTGTGTCAAACTTGTGAAGTTTCAGTGACAGACATGTACCAAACTAATCAAAACCTTTTTCAAGGCATAGAACATTTCTGACTTCCACACAAAACAATGGCCCAGCAGTGCATTCTGGGACACAAGCAGTATTCATTCTCCTGGGATGAAAGCGGAGTATACCAACATGACCATTAATTGATGATTTGGGTGGAGTGACAGGAGTTAATATTCCAGTGAAGAAATGTGGCAACTGAGTTGAAAGCAGACGCACATTATGATTAGCAATAAACAGAATTTTATTGCATTTACAGTTTAAATATAACATTTCGTAGAACACTACATAAAACTACAGATTGCCATTTATTTTCCCACAACCATTTTCAATATCTTTCAAAATAGTTAATTTACTCAACAACCATAACCAGAGACATATGAAACAAGTGGACATATAATGTCTCAATTATGGGAGGGCCTGAAAGAAAATCTGTTCTGACCCTCATAACTGCAACCCTGGATACTGTTAGGCATCAAAAGTAGAAGAATTGTGTACAGTGTATTGCCAGTGTAAGATCTGCATAGTGCCTGACATAATATCCAAGTAGAGCCAAGAGTAAGGCAATACACTGGCTGTTCAACAAAACATTAAATCGTAATTTATTTGTTCAGACTACAAGGCCTCACAGTATGTAATGTGAATCAACTTTTTCTATATGCCATTGTTAGCTGATGGAAAGTCTGTACAGATCTGTACCCGGAATGTCATGTTGCAAGTTATGACTTCCACTGTTTGAGAGAAAAGTTTTAATTTGACTGGAAAGAATTTTGGCCAGCTGGAGTCAACTGGCACATTTAGGCTTTCCACTGAATTTTTTAGGAAGGACTAGTTCACTTAAGGCAACCATCTGGCCCTTAAAAAAAGGCTAATAAAAACTTGCTTCTTTAAGGAGTCCCAGTTTTAATTAACATGGAATACCCTTTCAGTTACAAAAATATATTGAGTAAATAGTTAAATGCTCATGGCTGCCTGTTTCTTATTATCTAGTTAGGCCTGTGGGTCAAACACAACACTAAATATTATTTTATTGAAAACAGATTTTCATTCTCAGAACTACTGTAGAGTTTCACCTGATTTTTAACAGTTTTAACAGGTTACCACCATTGTTCCTGGAGTACCCCTGTCCATTATTTCACAAGATATTAAATCAATTTTGTCAGTTAAAAAAGCTTTTATACTTTAGAATTTTGGCTGCATACTTCCACATTTAACTGAGAAAGATACTTTCACTTATAGTATATTTCTCTGTCCTCCATGGGAGGTAGGTCATCTAGTGTTTCATATGTTCAAATGTAAATATGTGGCTTTGATACTGAAATCTCTCATCATGAGTGATATAGATAAAGCTAATGGCTAAATCTCTAGTTAAATAGTTAAAAAGTAGAAAAATAACTATCCTTCCCAATTTTAATATATCTTGATTTCAGATATTCAGCAAGGCAGTGAAGAGCAGTAAGCACAAAGTGGTCATAGTTTATGGCATGGCCAGGTGGCCTCATAGATAAAATGTTTAGTCCCATAGCAGGATGTTTAGTGGAATATGGGGACTCTGTTTCCCCGTGTCCGTGTGAGTTTACTCCGGGTACTCCGGTTTCCTCCCACAGTCCAAAGACATGCACGTTAAGTTGATTGGTGTCTCTAAATGTGTCTAATGTGTGAGTGTGTGCGTGAATGTGCCCTACAATGGATTGGCAACCAGTCTAGGGTTGTTCCTCCACACAGAAAGGACCCAGAACGCCTCACCCGGGGATCGAACCCGGGACCTTCTTGCTGTGAGGTGATGGTGCAATTCTGTGAGCCAAAATCCCTTGCTGATGAGACAGCTGAGGGGAGAATGGACAGACTGGTTTCAGCTAACAGAAAGGCTGTGGTAACTCAAATAACAACTCTTTACAACTGTGGTGAGCAGAAAAACATCACAAAATGTACAACATGCTGAAAAGAAGACCCCACTGGGTTCAAAGTGCTTCAAAGTGCTTCACACTAAAATACTATTAAAAAGAAAATGAAATAAAATAAGAAAAGAAATTAAGACACATACACACACATAAGCACATCACCTCTGATCACAATTTATAAAGGCCAGAGAATAAAAGTGGGTCTATACTCATTTCTTAAAATAAAGTATAGATTCTGAGAATCTGATATTAAGGGGAAGACTATTCCATAGTCTACGATGGATTAGCGCCCTGTCTAGGGTTGGTTCCTGCCCTTGCGCTCAGAGTTGCCGGCTGGGCACCGGCTCCC
>JAOVVG010000023.1:11236608-11257051 GCA_028566375.1 Leptodoras nelsoni
TGTGTGTGTGTGTATGAGCCCTACGATGGATTAGCGCCCTGTCTAGGGTCGGTTCCTGCCCTTGCGCTCAGAGTTGCCAACTGGGCACCGGCTCCCCCGTGACCCCGTAACTGGGAATAAGCGGTACAGATAATGACTGACTGACATTGAATGAGAAGGTGTGTCCAAACTTTTGGCCTGTACTGTATATTTTTAAAACTGGTCCTTTTGATTGAGTCTCAAAAGTTTAAAACCAAAAAAGTGCCTGTAGATCAGTCACCACCAAAAGTAAGTCAGTGAGTAAGAAAAAAAGACCTTTGATGTTCATATATGCACATTTTTTACATACTGCTATCTTGATAGTTAACATGAGCTGACTTGATTTGCCAGAAGTTAGATGAGATTTTTTGTTTTCGTATTCATAAATGCAGGTCAGCTGCATAACATAAACTTAACAGGATTGCTGAGAGGTGTTTTAGGTCATTTTCATAAACATTTATATTCTTGGTTGCTAATGCCAGCTAGCTTGCTGACATATGCTAGACATGAGATCCCATTGTTTGCAATAATATAACTTTTATGAACTTTGTCTATACAAAAACATTTGAGCTCAAAAAGACACACCTGTGTGCAGTCCAGAGTATCTGTCCTTTTAACCTGTACTATCCATGCAAGGCTTTAGATTAAAAAATATATCTTGTGTATGTACATTGTTTTGCCACATAAACGCTTCAGTATGGCCAAAATCCCTTCAGTATAATCTCTACCATGAGTTTGACTTTTGCTTTCCATTTTGTTTTAACTGATGCAAACCAGATTTACCCTCAGAACTGTGTCTGAACTTACAGATGGTGCCAGAAAGTTGCTAGCAGTCTCAAAAAACAGAGGCACTTTTCCCTCGCTGGCTTTGTTTAGCTTTTTAGTATGTGTTTGCCATTTTACACACTGAACATTAGTTCAGTGCCTAGTATTAGTGCCTGCACACTTCAGCACAGCTTTGGTCTGACTTTGGGAAGAAGTTATGTGGTTGTCTGGCCCTTTTTCTCTTAAAAATCATCCATCATAGTTTAATATTTGCTTCTTTGGATTAGGTAATTTGTTGAAATTGTAATTTTTGTATGTAAGTGGAAAAGGAGTCCACCCATCTGACACAGTAGACTTATGCATTGCATAGTTTCAGAAGTAAAAAAATGAAGTATTAATATTTAAAATTCTGTGTTTTTTTAAGGAGTGTATGTGCCTGCTGGTATAGGAGTTCCAGGTGGAGGTGTGGCACCAGGTACTGGAGCTTTCCCCGGTTTGTGAACATCTTAAAATCTTAAAATGAGCAAAGTGTTTTTGGTGTGATGTTAGGTTATGCTTTCAGATGAATTAATTTGAGCTCAGAAAAGAGCTGAAAATATCATGTTTCAGTATGCAATTTTGAATGGTATACCAGTTTTTTTGTGTTTCTGTTAATACTAATTCAGGACCTCCTACAGTATATATAGCACATCACATGTTAGTCACAAGATCCCAAAACAGCACAAACTATGCTTTCCTAATGTCCTGCCATTTAATTTTTATTTGAAAAAAAAAAACATTTCAAGATTCTTGATATGGTAATTGTTCTTACCATATTTAGTTGTAGGATGTAACACAGACAGCTTACAAATTAAAGCAAAAATCATCATAAAAACAAAGTAAGGTGCTGGGCCACCATGAGCTACCAGAACAACTTCAGTGTGTCCTGGCATTGATTCTATATGTCTCTGGAAATGTACTGGTGAGATGAACACCATTCTTTCAAAAGATATTCCCTCAATTGGTGTGATTTGCTGATGAGGGTGCTAACATGTAACTCCAAAATCTCCCAAAGCTGTTCGATTGGGTGGAAATATGGCGGGTATTAGGGAAAGCATGTTATTTACATTATTTTCATACTCATTAATCCATTCAGTGAGCCATCAGGCCCTGTGGATGTGAGCAGGGTTATCTTACCATTCCAATAAGGATAGAACTGTTTCATCATAGGATAAAAGATAAATGATGAGTCAAAAGAACTTTGCATTGACCCTTCCCCCTAGTGGATAAGGGGAATCCAAATCATCCAGCAAAATACCTCCCACATAATAACAAAGCCACGAGAGATGGTACAGTCCATTTGTCAAAACCCTACCCATAGCTTTAAAAAATATGAAGTCATAAATCTGTGTAAAATACAGCGTTACCATGGTTGCATGGAGATTTAAAAGCTCCCTGTTGAAGCACAGACTCATTGATGTCATCATTTCAGTTCAGGAAATGTCCACTGTGGCACAAATGGATGATCTAATATATGCTTTTGAAAAGGAGCACTCTCATTACCTTGTATGAGACATTATGCCTTTTTTGCCCTGTATTTTATAGGAGGTGCTGGGGTCCCATTCAAACCAGGAAAAACTGGAGGTAGGCTCTTTTTGATTTTGTTTCTCAGAAGACTCTTAAAAAAGTTCCAGGTAGAATTTTGCCATCTATTTTTTTAGTCAATCATCAAGAAAATCAAAAACATATATACTTAATCCTAATAATGAATCTAAACTACTTATCATATTCAAAGTTCTGCAAACTTCATTTCTGAAATCATTTAACTAGTTCTGCGAGGTATCACAGCAACAGCATTTGACATGTTAAATATAGTATTATTAACAAGATCATTGATGGTAGTGACCATACCTAGGCAGCAATTTCTACTATTTCAACAAGGACTGAATTTAAGTAACATGGGAAGTAGCAAAGAAAACCCAAACCTTGCCCATACTTATTGGCTCAAACTTCATACAAATGGTAGATAGTTACCTATGATACTTTGTCTACTTGTTGAATTTGCTTGAATAGTTAACATAGTAAAAGCAGTAGTGAATATTAGTCCTGGCTGCAGTTTGCATAACAGCATCCATCCCTCTTTCACATGAACAAATATTTGCATGGTTCAGTAAAGAGAAGCCAGCCAACTAACATTTAGCTGCATTTGGATTGTTAGGGCTGCAGAGTATTGTTTTGGCTTATAATCCAGTCAGACTTGCTCATATTACAGACTAAACAGCAAATGTAATTAGATGATTTGGAGCTGACAGACATGCCATAAGGTTATTGTGGCTGTGTCCAGCTGAGGTTGAGCTTGACTATGCACACCACTCCAAAGCTAACATTTTCTTAATTATTTTTGGCTGTAGAAATGGGTAGAATGCAACACCCAGGTATCAGGTGTCATATCCCCAGGCGTGTCTTTTGGCCAGCTTCAAATTCAATATATGTCCAGTGGAAATGCTGGAACGCCTGTTAATGTCCTGAAAGACTGATTAAGGCTCCGACAAAAAAACAGTGATTGAACAGCCAAGAGCACGACTTGGAATTAGTTACAAGGCGTTGATGTTAACTTATAGTTGTTCATATTCTTGTGAAATACAAAGTATGACTAGGCAGTAAGTTTATGTAAGTGGAGCTGGTGCTGGATTAGGGTCAGGAGGTCTTGGTGCAGGTACGATTTCATCTCTAGAAATACTTACGTAAAGCATTTGTTTTAATAAAAGGGATGGCAATTAATAGAATGCTATAATCTTGCTATAATGCTGTAAATGTATATGAAACCTTTCACGATTTGTTTTATTTTATCTTTGCAGCAGGAGCCGGAGGAAAGCCATCTAAACTAGGTGAGCAAACTACAATCCGAATATTTGCACTTGGTATTGCTTTACACTATGTTAAAATGTATTTTTAAGTTTAACCTAACTCCCACAACAAATTAAGGTTGCAATAATGAAGGGGTCATAAAAAACTTTTGCCTACTACAAATGATAACATTCTGAATTTGTCCTCGCTTTTATAATATTTCAGTTCATTTCTCTTGTTTAGACCTTTTCACTCTGTCTTAGTGTTTGATCTTATGTTTGACAATGAAAAATGTGTTTTGAATCTGCCAAATAACTGAGAAAAGATGCATGATCACATTCACAACAGCAACTTCATGCAAGTTTACAGTTACATCATTACAGTTTAAACAATGGTGCACCCAAGCTGATTGTGTCCTTAGATTAAACCAGTACAATAAGTGGAAATTTCACTTACTGTGACCAGACCCTCCTCTGATACTGCAGTGTAAATATTTTTGCTTCCTCAGTCAATTCATACCATGTTAGCTCATTAGATGTATTTGGCCATTACTGAATTTCCTAAAACACTGTTGATTAAATCTATGGCCCAAAGTACTGTTTGCAAAGATAAGGAATTAAGCCAGTGCAACAAGGTCAATAAGGTTCGGACCACTCTGTTGGGTACTTTGAGAGAAACCTTTCATTCTTTCAAAGAGGAATTAACATTTTAACACCTCCCCTGTATCAGTGTTTCATTGCAAGTTGTGTTTGGCTAAAAACAATAAGGGCTAGAGTTTGAGACATTGGCAATTAACTTTTATGTCATCATATAAATCATTCTAAGCCAAAAGGATATACAGTATAAATGATTTCATTTAGTTGTTACTGAGTGTCTCAAATAACACTAATGGATACATCATTCATGTACTTAAAAATATTAAATATATAAGAAATATCTCCAAATTTTAATACATTAAGTAATTATTTTCATTTAGTATGGCCTTTCAACGTTATATCTTATTAGCATTATCTTATTGTATTTAATTATTATTATTATTATTATTATTATTGAAACATGACGCATTCCTTAAATATGATAATTCTGGGTACTAAAAAATAAGGCTTGATATTGATGAGATGGGGAGATTTGAATAGGCTGTTCAAGTGTAAGCACTTATGAAAAACAATAACATTGGGAAGGAGGTGAAACATCAGTCTTGTACTTGGCCAGGTAAAACATATACATGCTTTGCCCAAAGATAACTGGCAGAGGGAAGAAATTAACTTAAAAAAATTCATGCAGACGCTGGAAAGTATCCCTAGCTTAAGGCCTTGTACTGCATATTTACATTTACATTTATAGCATTTGGCAGACACCCTTATCCAGAATAAGTTGCATTTATCTTATTTATACACTGGAGCAGTTGAGGGTTAAGGGCAGCTTGGTGGATTTGAACTCATGACCTTCCGCTCAGTAGTCCAATGTCTTAACCACTGTACTACTACTCCCCTTATTGTAAGGCGTTGTAGGGCATTGTACAATATTGCATATTGGAGAACTTCAGCACATTAAAAAGTGATCACACATTTAAATGTAATGTGTCCCAGAGTAGCTATTTTATCCCAGGAAAATATTGACACAATAATGCAACAGGTTAGTGGTTGGTAGGTATGAACATTGTGAATCCGAGAAAAAAGATCTTCTATATTATGTTGTCAGGAATCACAAATTTGCAGTAGTATACTGTGCATACAGATTGTAGGGAAAGTAATTGATTCAGTGAAATTTCAGCCATTGCTTCTTGATTCAGCACTGTAACCTCTTTCAAGCTGTACTGCTTTTTCAAAGTTGAAATCAGTTTCATGGAGCACAGTCCAAAATTTTAATTGTTCTACCTCCAAACTGGCTTCATTCCTTACACGCATATTTCCCTCTTCCAAGTCAGCATTTATAACATTGAAGATTTCTTATTTGTTGTTCTTCCAAGGATATGAACTTCATTTGGATTGCCAATAAATAAATTTGTAAAATTATTATATTCTTTTTACCACTGCAGAGTTCCATCCACTCACGTGGCAGCCTGCTTTTCAAACATAGCAGCTGAACTGAATATCTGACATAGAACTGAATTAGGTCAGAGTTTGCAGCTTGATAATGCATATTCTGAGTCAAACCTCAGTTAAGACCTTTATATGAGAAGTCATAACATTTACTTATAATGTGAATCTGTAAGTAGAATAAAAGTCCATGGATGAATCAGGCCTTATTATTGACAGCATGTACCTAGCTTTGGAAAGATATGGATAATGTATAGGGCTCTATTTGGTTAATGTGAGTTTATTGGTATTTTGCTTGGAGTTTGCATTGTGTTGTTATTTTCATAGTCTTAAATGAATGCACTACATGGATGTAATGATACAGAAGGGGGTATGACATTCAAAATCCATCAGCGCAGTGTGATTTGCAAAATACTTTTTTTTTTTGTCCAAAAATATGCAGTTACCACCTCCGAAGACTCCCTCTTAGCAAAGACTCAGGAATTTTCCTGACCTCAAGCATGACCTTTATAAAAGAGAATTAACGTAAATACAATTTGCAGATTTGTATTGAGGGTTTGACTGGATTTGCAGGATTAACTGCTTATTAATAATAACAGGACTAGAAAGGTTGGATGTTATATCCAACCTCTGGTGGGGTGAGACAAAAAAGCACAGCTGTTCTTTGTCTCTTCACACAGTCAGAAAAGGAAACTCAACCTCTCTGACTTTTTCAGTATTTAAAACATTGTTGTACTTATCTGTCAGTAAAAAAAATAAATCCATCAGGGTCCCAAAGGCCCCTATGTTTCTACCTGGGGAGATAGAACTAGGGCAAGCAATAGAGAGCTAAAGAAAGAGAGAGAAGGAAAGGTTGAGAGAGCATGAAGGAGTAGGCCAGGATGAGTCGGGAGGAACGCCAGTGTCTCGTGGAGCACATGTGCTTCTCATTAGCTGGCTCAGACCTGTCCCCGAGTCACTCACTGCTGGCCTCTGATAGTGAATAATGACTCCTCTCGAGCCTGAGTCCTCAGTGACAAGCCTCCTACTCATTCCCTGGCATGATCCACAGACATTTTGGGGCACACAGTGACCTTGGGAGCGTAACTCAAAACTGAGAGGGAAAAATTCCCATCTCCTATCAATATACTTTGAGGTACAAGCCAGTCATTTTATTTGTTGCACCTTCCAGTTTCAGCAATGCACTTGTCATTACATTGCTAAGCGTAACATTTACCTTTTTATCAACCATGTTGGAATAATCATGCTTTTCTAATCCATTTTGGACTAAGTGGAACATAGAGACTCACTAGAGAGGTGTAGACTCACTTTCATTTTGGAAACCTTTCTCCCAATATATTTCAGCAGTTTCTGTTCCTTGCCATTTGCTGCAATATGGTCATCATCAAAATGTGGTTCTACTTTTGGTGTATTACACCATTTATTTTTGCAATAGCTTGGTTAAATGTTGCCAAAATCTAGTGTTTTAACAGTTATGTAAAAAAAATCTTGTCTAAAATATTTGACAGGTCTGCGTTCACTCTCAGATGCAGTATTTATTTAATAAGTCATTAGGCTTTCTGTGAAAATGCCTGAATAACATAGAAACAGAAACAAAACCATGTTTAAAATGTATTGCTAAAGTTTTTAGATACACTATGCAGTGGGTTTGTTATAGTATCAGGACTATAACACAGACAGGGTAGCTCAGGAGGTTAGGGGGTTGCTGATCGGAAAGTCAAGGGATTGAGCCCCAAAACACAGGGCTGCCACTGTTGGGCCCGTGAGCAGGGCCTTTGTCTCCCTGCTCTTCCCAGCCATTGAGGCATGGCCACAGTGCTGGTCCCAAGCCTGGTTGATGTGAGGGTGTTGTCAGGAAGCTCACCCTGCATAAAACCTGTGCCAGATCAGAAAAGGCAGACTTGATCCATTGTGGCAGGCCAAAGAATCGGAGCAGCCAGAAAAGAATCTGACACCTAAAAATTACTTATATTCCCTATCACATTCCACAGCAGCTTTTGCATCTTTCAGGATAGACGACTTTCACTCAAGCCTTTAAATATCTGTATGAAATCCTGGTTATCATCATATCATCACCCCCTCTTCTCCCACAAAACACATAATATTCCTGTCAGTCCTGTTTGAAACAATGGGAAAGCAATAAGTAAACATGCAGGTTGGAGAGCAGACAAAGAAATGATCTTGTGAGCTCAGTTTATTGTCCATATCATTCCTCAAGCCCGGCTTGTCAAAACTGAATTCATATGTGGACCATCTGGACATGTTTTACAACTGAAAATACCATTGCTGCTGGCAAGTTTATTGACATTTTTCTGATGCACGATTTGCACTACAGTTTTTTACTGAAAATCAGGTGTTTTACTTGGTTCTATAAACATCTCTAAGCATCTCAAACCTGTGTTATATCAAATTGTATGGCATTATTAGCTTATTTGATCGTTGGCTTTTATTTGAAATGGAATGTAAATTATGGAAGCAAAGGGGATGGGATGGAAGTAATAGATGTTTCCAAGAAAATAGAATTGAATAGTCACATTGGTTAATTTCTAAACCTTCCAATTAATGCTATATTAATAATAATATCATAATGCTTGGCATTACACTTTAGACAGCTTGAGAAAGCATAATGTCATGTTACATAAGGCATTATAGTTTGTACGTAAGAACATTGTGCTCAATACTAATTGTTGTAAATGGAGTACTTAGTACCTGACCATTTGCCCTTTGATGTCAGCAGTGCCGTTATTTTTATATAAATATTTATTTTATAAATATATTTTTGGAACTGTTTACCCAAAGCCTTTCATCAAGACAGCAACTTATGATTAATATTAATTTATTTATATGTCATGTTGTATTTATACTGTAGTATTACACTTCATCATGCAGCTGAACAGTAGGCTATGTTTCCTAAAAGCCAATTCACTCTGGACTCCTTTCTGAAGCTGTGTTTGTTTTACTCTTTTCAAACACTGAAATAACAAAATCACTCTTTCCCCATGCTGTGAACTTTATATACAAGTGTAATGCACAAAAAATGCATGATTATAAAAACTAGTCATGCAGAGCAAAGTGTTTGTACTGTAATGAGACTCATGGATAACTAGGAATAATGACACAAATGTTGTTTGTTCACTGCCCCACTGTTTCAAGCCATAGTTTTATTGAGCCGTATTGTAGCAAATGTGACTTTGGCTGTCCCTATCCTCCATGTCTCATTGACATGTTTGTATATTATATATACACCATCGCTGCCACATACCCCTACTACCTATCTCAGGCTTGTAGCCATACTTTGCCTCTTTCACAGAGAACTAGAGTCTGATGCTCAGCAAGAGCACGCCTTCCCATCCACCACTTGGGACTGCAATTTGGGGATACACCTGCCCATGACCCAAGTTATAACCCAAATACCATACAAATACTACCACCTACCCAATTGCACAAGTCTTTGGGTTGGCTGTGAGCCTTGCCCGTCT
Organism: Leptodoras nelsoni; assembly: GCA_028566375.1. Taxonomy (NCBI): domain Eukaryota; kingdom Metazoa; phylum Chordata; class Actinopteri; order Siluriformes; family Doradidae; genus Leptodoras; species Leptodoras nelsoni. The sequence goes on from JAOVVG010000023.1 coordinate 11,245,736, forward strand.
CAAGGTTCTCAGGACAGCCCTCAGATGTTATAAATGCTGCTTCCAGTCACAACAGCATATGCTTGGTTGGGGGGGGGTGAGGATTCTGTGTATGAGCTGTTGATACATCACTAAATAATTTAAATGGAAGAGTGATGAAGTGGTAAACACCTACACCTAGCAGATCAAGCTTTGTGTGACCAGTTAGAGGCAAAACTCCTTTTGCCACTCAGCAACCTGCAATCTATGAGACAGCGAGAGGTGGTCATCAGAGGGGACTAGGTTCAATAGAGTCACCAGAGCTGAAGGAATTGCCGCTCTCCACAGTTTTAGGAAGTTTAGTTGGAGTGCCTCACCTCTATCCATTTGTCTGATCTTATAGTCAACTTCTCTGACTTGCTGTAGGACTTCTATGACTTTCTGTCCTTGCCACTTTATCTCCTGGTTCAAATTCATAAAGCTGAGCACCCGTGTTATACAGCCTGGATTGACATTCTTGCTCGTGCAGCAAATTCCCCTGTGTTAATTGGCCCAGTGCATGAAGTTTTGCACTCAGGTCAAGAATGTATTGAGTTTTATTTTTGCTTTTAGAAGCAAACTTCCCAATTTTCCCTATTGATGTCTAGGACACCACAAGGCTTGCACCCATACAATAACATGGAGAAACCTTGGAGGCTTGCAGGACCTTTCATTCTGCAAATAACAGAGGCTTGAGCCACTTATTACAAATCATGTTTTTAAGCAAGTCCAATGGTCTGCAAATGATAAATACTTGAGTAAATCAATTTAATCCTGAACAATTCATACAATTCCCTTAGTGTATGTGACATGAAATATGTGCCTTGGTCAGTCAAAAGTTCTTTTGGGATCCTGACTTGAAGGATAAGTGCAGAACTATGTGCTGAGATGTTGCAAAGAGGCATGGCTTCAGGGTATTGCATTTTGTAGTCCGCTATTGACTAGCACAAAATGATGCCCTTGTGCAAGCCTGTGGAGAGACAGGCAGGGGATCAAAAGTGAGGTGGGAACTGGGTCTGTGGTGCTGGTGTCAGGGCCCCAGGACACTCTTGCCACACTCTTGTAGATGGCACAGGACAGCGGACTTAGCCCAGTTAGCGAATTGATAACAACCACACACCAGCAATGTCGTGAACCATGCTGGATGTATTAAAATTTGTAACAATCAGTATTTATAAAGCCTTCCACCAACAATTATTATATATTATGTATAAAAAGGATTAAGCATAAATGGATTTGTTATAATTGTTAGAATTGCAGTTAATTGTTATAAATGTATAATGAATAGAGGACTGATAGGAAGTGCTAAGTGCTATAGTGTTATTTGTCCACCCCTTATGGGTCTCAGAATAAGTGTCTTATTCTCAAGTGTGTAAAAACTGTAAGCAGGATCCACCAGTTCTGAGAGAGGCAGCACAGTGAATTGATCATAATTGGGTAAAATAGCCATATACTTTACTGTACCCACCTCTAATCAGAAGACACTATAATTACCAAAGTGCTAGGAAGTGCTATCAGTCCATATTTAGTATAAACCTCATTTCCCTATAAAAAAGTATTATTAAAAAAGGTTATGTGACCCAGTGGTAAACATGCGTCTGTCCCAGATTTTTTGAGTGCGTGGTCGCTATCCATTTCTAAATTTGTTTACATTTAACAAACAGAATTAAGTTAATCATTGAAAGCACTGAAAATCTTTTCTTTGTCCCTTTTTCTGCTAAATAAGGGTTCAAGTGAAATAACAAATTCCAGATTCCAGTTTTTATTGCATTTTTCGAAAGTGTCCCAACTTTTCTGGAATTGGGGTTTGTACATGACTCATGGAGATTTTATAAAAGAGAGAAACAAATGAATCAGCATTACACTTAGTGTTTGGTAAATGAATGTAAACCACTGGAAATGAGGCTTAAAATTGTGGAAAACTCAGTGGAGGGGGGAGTGTAGTGCTTGAGTTGAAGTGAACTCACAAAGCAGTGCAGTCTGGTACCATTCTTGTAATTGTTGTCAGTACAAGGAATCGTACAGACGCTTGTAAGTAAGAACCATTCTTGCAAAAAACAACCTGTAACATTGCCTAACTTTGTGAATAGAATTACTATAGAGTCACAGAACCAAACAGATTAACAGAACAAACCTTCAGCATGAAAGTTTCACTGTACCTTGAAGAAGAAACTAATCCTTCATAATGACAGTGGAAGAGCAGGACCTAGGTGAGCCAAGCAGCTGCTCCTATTTATCTCAGCTCCGATCCGAGTTTGGTCTAAACTAAAGGGCCTGGCAACAGACCGGCAGAAACATCATGGGAAAGCAAAAAAGACACTTATTTGTGAGTTATAGGGAATATAGCTGAGAAACAGAATTTTTTTGGCAGGTGTTCACCTTCAGACCGCAAGATTTGGGATGGCAGAAACAATGACTTATACGGGGAAAAATGAGAAAAGCACATTTGGGGCCTTGAAATGCAGCAGGGTTGTCACCATTCAGGAGTTGGGGCGGATAATTACACCAGAGTGCTGTTCTTAAATCAGGCCTTGTAAATGTGCCATGACTGATAAAAATGACTGAGGCTTTGATTGGTTAAGAGGAGACAAAGTATCGGATCACTACAGTCAGAAACCAATCCAAAATGTCACTGAAGTATGAAGAGAAAATCATTGTCCAAGAATACAATGAATTTGACCACATCATATAGCCACCCCCATTATTTTTTAGAGCAACACTGCTACCCAATTGTATTTGTGTGGTTTGTCCACTAGGTCCAATTCCGTTTGTCATCAAGCTATAAGATATATTAGTAGGAAATTAATTGTAAATTTATTTGCTAGCCAATCAGGCAAGTAAAAACCCCAATGTACTGCAGGTTGCCCTGAATGTGGTATAATCACTTATGGTGTGTTCCCAGTTAAGTGTATTAATACAGACTAAGGGAAACAAAATGGTTTGAGTTTATGAGTATGGTTTATCCTCCTCTCACAAAGTTGTATGTAGCATGAATTATGTACGTGCATTTGACCAAAAGTCAGGAAGTCATTCACTATGTTTTGGCTATAAGCCGTGACTTTCTGACTCACATTGTGCATGAAAACATATTATTAAAAATCTGGCTAGAGTTTTTATTTTCTCTCGACATGTTTAACCCCAGGGTGACTGTTACTTATAGCAGCGGAGTTATATCAAAGCTTTGTGCTGCACTTTTGTCTGCATGGTTTCAGTATTGTTTTCTCATCGGTAAACCGTGTAGACAAAAGTTAACTACTTGAATGACACTGTTCAGCTTGAGGAATGTTTCTGTTTATGTGAGCCCTTTTTTTAATCGCAGGCATATTTTTTAGAGCATTTTCGTGATATAATCTAACACGGAGTACATACGTTTTCGGTTTCGGTTACATATGTTTTTTTCAGTCTGTTGTAGAATTTGATCAAGATTTTATTGGAATTTAAAATCTTAATAGATTTCATGTTAAAACAATTTTTCTCAAGATCATAATGTGTGGCTTATAGGGTTAACCTGTTATTCAGGAAAACCTAAGAAATGCTTCCATCTTGAGTTTGTGAAAATACCCCATCCTGTGTGCTAACGTTCATCCTCATTTGTAATATTTTATACAAATTGGCTGGTCCATATTGCTGCAATTTTCGAATTTTAAGACAATGGTAATGAATATTATAACTTTTATATGGCAGAGCCTAAACCAGTTTGAGTTTCAGTAAGCTCAATGAACTTTTTCCATCTATATTTCAGACAAAAACATTACTTCACTGAAAGCCTTTCATAAAATGGCTGCTTAAGTGCCTTGATTTGGGGGGTAAATAAATAAATGCGGTAACATCCTGTATAGTTTTAGCAAATGAGCAACAAACCTTGGGGGTACCTCATTTTGCTTTCAGATCATCCGTGCCAAGTATTCTGCCACTTCTCTCTGATGGCTGCGGCTGATTTTACTGAACTGAATGCCGGCTTTTTAGGTCGGCCTTTGGGGCGTGTAGTGGAAAAAGCCAGCTAGCAGTGGTTAGCGTAATTTTTGGACTATTTAGTAGCATGAATCTATGATTATTTTGCTACAAGGAAAGGGGTGTGTATGGACCTGTTGGCATTTTCTTTTTCGATTTTAATTTGGCATGTCAGTGTTGCGGTGTAATGAAATTGATTGCGATCTGCAGGAGAGCACTGCTGTTGGACTCCAGGAGCCTGCAGACTTCTTGCTGTGGCTGTCGTCAGTTCCATGGACCAGAGCCATGGAATTCGGCGCTCTCTTAAATTAAATCCGTTAGCATCCGCATCTGGTGAAGGGAGAGAGAGTGAAAGCGAGAGAGAAAGAGAGAGAGACAGAAAGAGAGAACAACGTTGCAGATAATACCACCATAGTTCTTCAGCTTGGCTTTTTCTACCTACACTGTTTAGCACTCCAGATGTCATGTCGGACACATGGTATCTGAAGGAAAACAGGCAAAAAATGGTTAGATGAATGCTCTCATATCTTATTCCCATCAGTATGGAGTTTGTTTGCACTGAGGATTAACTTACCCAAACTTCTCATGTCTGAGAACTGGAGAGACTCTTGGCCTGAATGTTGACTTTGGATAAGCTGACGCTGGATGGCCGTAGACTTTGAGCTCTCCTGCTAACTTCTGGCCACCTATTTTATACGCTACATAACATGCTTGAACAGTTCTGCTCTACACCATTATCTTTGTAGTAACTGGTATATTATATTAAGTCATACAGTGCCTTGCGTAAGCTTTCACCCCCTTTGACCTTTGCACATTTTGTAGTATACCAGAATATACTGACAGTATACCAAACGGAATTGGATGTAATTGGGATTGTACTGTATACCATGAATCTACAAATAAAAAAGTGTAGCAGTTGTGCTTATATAAGTGTTTGCCCCTATTGCTGTGAATCCCCTAACTTAGCAATGGTGTAAAAGCCACATAATTAGATGAACGTGTGCAAGGTAAAGTGTCACTTTGTGGTTTCAGTACTGTATAAATACAGCTGTGCCTGGAAGACCCAAGAGTTTGAGAGAAAGTTGCTAAATAAACACCATCATAATGGAGTTAATAAAATAACTTTCTGGAAGAGTATCAGTCAGGGTTTTGTTAGAAAAACATCCAAACTTTGAAACATCCTGAAAAGGCCTAAACTTTGAAAATCCATTATTTTTAAATGGAAATATCGCACAACCACAAATTGATCTAACTCCATTTCAGCTACAGCTTGTAATGATACAAAATGTGGAAAAGTTTATATTTATTTTTCCATCTTTGCTGATGACTTTTTGCTAGATTGATGCATCCGTCCAAACCAATGTCTCAGCAAATTCTTTTCACAAAAATCCACAATCTTTACTGAATTGGGTTCAATGTTTGATCCACATATACTTTTAGTACAATCTTATACTCTTTCTGTTGTTTTTTGGTATTTGCATAACTGTTATGTTATGTACTGTTGTATATATGGTGTGTATCTAGAAAGCTTATTTAACCAACACTATATAGCCAGCATAAATCTGTGAGTTGTGTGTGATCTTCTGCGTAATCAGTGGACCTTGGGAGTGGTGCATATGAATAATGATTACAATCAACAAGTCATCATTTTGAAAAAAATCAGATCTACATGAGCTAAGGCGTCTTTTGATAATACCTCTAAAGACCTGGTGTATTTGATATAAGGCTTAATTTGGCCCGTAGCATTAAAATGCATACCTATCCTCCAAAATGAAGATTGCAGAAATTGCAAGAATTCTCCCTAGCCAAGTCATGCTCGTGCGTAAATGCTCATATGGATGTAGACACGGATCTCTGTCTTACATTCTCCTATTCTCTCCTTTTGGATTAATGCAGATAACCCTGTTGCACCCAGAGGTTTTCAATGTACAAAGAGCCAGTACAACATTCCAATCACACATGGCCTGGCTTCTTATTCTATCAGGGAAAGTTGGACTAATCGGACAATACGTGAGGTGCTTAAGGGAGGCTTGCTGTCTGACATAGGGAAAACAGGGGAGTGCTTCATAGTGCATCATTAACTAATGGCAGACACCTCTGTCTCAGTGCCTGTTCCACGTATCTGAAGATTCCTTTTCTGATGGATCACAGGTGTATATTCGGCTGGTAAGGGAATGTGAGAAAGTTTAGGAATGGGCTCACATTAGTTGACACTTGTCCCTGAGACAGCATTAATCTCAAAGTAGTCCTCCTTTTTCTAATTCCTTAATATTATCATTTGCTAGGAATAATGTCTCCAGTGACTTGGGTCTCAATGCCAGAAAATTCTATGAGAGCATAAGAACTCTAAAAGTTGAATAGTGGAGCAGATTAGCAGTTTGACAACCTTGCAAATGCATATGACTGTAAAAATAAGCACCAGTGACAGGTTATAGTTGCCCAAAGGGGTGCAGGCTTCCTGTCTAGATCCTAAAAAGTGGCAAGCAAATCTTTGCCTCACAAGGTTGGAATGCATCAACCTTACAATATAGACATTATTTTTTCCCATCATTAGGCAATGTACAGTTGTTTGCTCTAATCTGTGAATGCTGTAAAACGTTCTATACTGCAAGAGAAAAGACATGCCTCATCATAATTAGCAGAGACTTGAGATAGCAAATGTGCTTGGACTTGTCGTTCTCCATTTGTCACACCATTGTTGTTTTATCCTTACCATAAATATTAGCTTTATTTTGAGATTTATAGTGGCAGAAGTGCGACTGACAGACCAAACATTCCTCTGCTCATCTTGCTCCAATCTTTCTTCTGCACACTCAGTGTCATAAAGTAAGAATGCAGTCTGGTGAATGACTCCATTTATGTAGCACTTCCATCTGGGAAGAAAACACAATCTCCATGTGGGATGGAGAACAAGGTCTTGACATAAATATTCAATGAGTTCAAACTCCTTTCTCTCAAAGCCAAAAAAGATTGTTCAAAGCATCCAAAAGCCATGTACCTCCCTCTCCCTCAGCCTCTCTCTCTCTCAGACCCATCTGTTATTTATGGTCTGAGAAGCGAGCTTGTCTCACCTGCCAAATAAAATGCAGGTTTTAAATGTGGTAGGTGCTGAACAAGGGAAATAAATGACTAATATACCCAGCACTACATTCTGCTCTTAAATATCCATTTTCCTTTCTTTTTTCCTTTCTAAGGTTATGGAAGCTTAGGCGCAGGTGGCCTGGGTGCTGGAGGATTCAGACCTGGAGGTGTCGTATTCTTACTCTGTGTCTACTCTGAGGAATAGCAATATACACAATATTGCCAAAAGTATTTGCTCGCTTGCCTTCACACGCATATGAACTTGAGTGACATCCCATTCTTAAGCCATAGGGTTTAATATGATGTCGGCCCACCCTTTTGCAGCTATATCAGCTTCAACTCTTCAGGGAAGTCTTTCCACGAGGTGTGTTTATGGGAATTTTTTACCATTCTTCCAGGAGTGCATTTGTGAGGTCAGACACTGATGTTGGACGAGAAGGCCTGGCTCACAGTCTCCACTCTAATTCATCCCAAAGGTGTTCTATCGGGTTGAGGTCAGGACTGTGCAGGCCAGTCAAGTTCTTCCACACCATGTCTATGAACCTTGCTTTGTGTACTGGTGTGCAGTCATGTTGGAACAGGAAGGGGCCATCCTCAAACTGTTCCCACAAACTGTCCAAAATCTCTTGGTATGCTGAAGCATTAAGAGTTCCTTTCACTGGAACTAAGGGGCCAAGCCCAACTGAAAAACAACCCCACACCATAATCCCCCTCCACCAAACTTTACATTTGGTACAATGCAGTCAGACAAGTACCGTTCTCCTGGCAACCGCCAAACCCAGACTGATCCATCAGATTGCCAGACGGAGAAGCGTGATTCGTCACTCCAGAAAACACATCTCCACTGCTGTAGAGTCCAGTGTTGGTGTGCTTTACACAACTACATCTGATGCTTTGCATTGTGCTTTGTGATGTAATGCTCAGATGCAGCTGCTTAGCCATGGAAACCCATTCCATGAAGCTCTGTTCACACTGTTCTTGAGCTAATCTGAAGGCCACATGAAGTTTGGAAGTCTGTAGCAATTGACTCTGTCACTATGCACCTAAGCATCCACTGACCCTGCTTGGTCATTTTACATGGGCTGCCACTTTGTGGCTGAGTTGCTGTCATTTCCAATCACTTCCACTTTGTTGTAATACCACTGACAGTTGACTGTGGAATATTTAGTGGCAAGGATATTTCACGACTGCACTATCCCGCTACCATGCTGGAATTCACTGAGCTCCTAAGAGCGACCCATTCTTTCACAAATGTTTGAAGCAGTCTGTATGCCTAGGTGCTTGATTTAATACACACATGGCTATGGAAGTGATTGGAACAAGAAATACAAAGATTAGGATGGGTGAGTAAATACTTTTGGCAATATAGTGTATGGGTGCCAAATTACACTTAAAGCTCAAGAATGACTCTGTCTAGTCTATGTTTGGAAACTCTGCCCAAGTAACTAAAAGGCTCAAATAAAGGGGCAGTTTATCCTACAATAAAAGTTCTTCACTCAAATTAAGTGCACCTAATGGAGAGGAGTCCAAACTTTTTTCCTCTCTACAAGATGGCAATAACAGTATTACTGATGGCAGTTTTAGCATGAATGGTGAATCCTTGGAAGTTGACCTGTTTGAGCAGAGAAGAAGCCAACAAGTCATTACATTTATTTCATTTCACAAAATTTCATTACAAAATAAATCTCATACTTTGCACCACTGAAGTTCCCATTATAAAGACTAATATGCAAGTTATTTGGGTGGATTTTCCCATGCATTAACCTACATCAGCACTTTGTTAGAACAGCACTGTCATACTGTGAGGTCATTTTTGTATTTCTTCACTTAGCTGGATATGGTGGATATGGTGCTGGTGTTATTCCTGGAGTAGGAGTTGGAGGACTGACACCTTCTAAATCAGGTTAATTGAAGCAATGTTAAGTCAATAACCAGTGTAGCTTTTTATATATAAATCACATTTGATATCTTTCTTCCATGTCATTCAGCTAGGTATGAGTACTCTTCTGAATTATATATGATCATATGATTATGCATATGAAATGCATTTATGAATATAGACATTGTTGTGAATATAGGCGTTATTGTGTATGTAAACTTGTGTTGCAGGGCTCAAGCCTGGAAAAGGAGGTACAAAATTACTTTTGTCTTGACTTTGTTATGTGTGTAATTCCATTTCTCCTTGGCACAACAGCGACATTAGTTGACCAAAAAAAAAAGTAATATATAAGCTAAACGGTCAGAAAAGTAGTGAACTAACCTATTTATCAAATGGCTCTTTCATGAAAAATAAAGCGAGTCATGAGTCATTTTTATTGGTTAATCATGTTAATCATGACTTTGAGCATACAAAATTTTCAGTCAGGACCATTCCAGTGTGGTTGGCAGTACCGAAGGTCTACAAAAACAGAATGAGGCAGTGTGTCGGCAGCGTTCCTCCAATAACGGTTGCCTTTTCATGGTATTCCAGTTGGCCTGAATTTCAATTAACAAATATCAGATCTTAAGCCAAATCAACCAGTGTATCTTCTGTGGGGAATTATGCTGGTGGTTCCTGCCTAAAACTGGTGCTTTACTTTATTGTAAGAGCAGCATGACATGTCTGTTCTTCAGCATCAGACAGGAGAAGGATAGGCAAACAGATGAAAACTTTGAAACATCTAGTGCCAGGTTCTCAAACCAGAACTGCCAGCTCATTTCCTCATATTAGAAAAGAGCAGAAAGGTGAAGCGACACACTCGATTACCTACAAAATAACAGAATGTCCTGTCAGAATTTGTGACATGCATTACTTTACAAGCGTAGCTTATTGTTGGTGGTTTGCTCTAGGGCCAGGTACTGGAGGAACGGTATTAGGTCCTGGCACTGGGGGCACTGGGCCTGCACTCCCTGGTGGAGGTAAGACACACAACCTCACTACCTTGTCCTATATTCAGTCCCATTCAATCCCCAAAATTTTTACAAATTTCAGTATGAGTACTTTAATTGGAAACGTGCAGGACAAGCAATCTTTGGACACAGGTGAAAGGAAATAAGGAACTTAACAGGTAGACCTTAAACTCAGATGGTGACCAGAGAGCCAAGCTTCAAAATGATTAGTTGAAACTAGCTAGATATTGTAGGTCTAGATAACAATCTATGAAACCGAAGAGTGATATTGGTTTTCTCCAATTCACAAGAAGAATGCTGCTGCATCTTATCAGATTGCTAATTTTATTCATACAATACTACAGGTAGCTGGGCATGTTTGGAGAGAGCCATGTTCTGTATATGCAAGACAGCTGATTGACAGGAGTTAAAGCTTTGTTTACTATACAGTAAAAAAGTTTTGGATTTAGTTACAATTCATACAACTAAATCACAGTTGTGTTTGTGGGCCATTTCAGAGAAGTGCTGTCTTGCCAGCTCATTTATAATTTGGCGTGGTAAAACTCTTCCCATGTAACTATACAAAAATGAGATAAAATCAGCACAAAACCACACTTTGACTCTTTTTATGCATTTTAGAAATTTTAGGCAGACTGACTACATTTACTGCTGTCTGTTTTTTAAATTGGCTCCTTATGCAACTTATGTATTCAGTGGAGGCTGCCTATAAGGTTGTCACTCAAAGTTACAAATTAGCCAAAACACTTTTTTGGTAAAAACACATTTTAAATATTGTATTCTATTTAAGCCAGCCTTCCAGCTTTGGTTTATAATCCATTTTTAAAACATGTATTATCACCTATTTGAGCACAAAACAATTTTGGCACTTACAAAGGAAGATCAGTTTTTCTTCATATTCTCAGTCCTTCAAGGCAAGTTCAAGTTCACCGTAGCATTTTTATTTGCAATATTTGCAATATGACTAGTATGGATGTTATGCACTCCATAATCCCCCTTTTCCTTTCCCAGTCTTTTGATATCTGACAGATTTTTTTAAGAACACATACATTATTTGCAGTTAATTTAATATACAGTGTAAGGTACCCATTTTTTTCATCTTGCTATGTTGGCTAAATGGCTATGGACCCAGCATTTATATTGTAAACATTTTTATCAGCTTCAAATCAAAAACTTAAGTTCAAAAGCTGCCATAAAATTTTAAGTCAAATCAAACTGGAATTTATTTCAAATCATGACTTTATATCTAGTCTAGCATTGAATTCCTTTCTGCAAGTTGATTTGACTATATAGCATATATATATACAGTATATAGTTAATATAATGGGGCAGTCATGGTCTGGTGGTTAGGGTGTCTGCCCCTTGATCGGAAGGTCCCGGGTTCGATTCCCGTGACTGACA
>JAOVVG010000023.1:11344295-11357568 GCA_028566375.1 Leptodoras nelsoni
CCCTATGCTGCCGGCTAGGCACCGGCTCTCCAGTGACCCTGAAAAGGAATAAGCGGTCAAGAAAATGAATGAATGAACTCTTCTTGAAGATAACATTGTCATTGTCAGGAAAATGAGTAATATACAGTATTTGTGTCTCTCCTGATTCAATAGTAATGAAGAATCCTATACACTAAGTAGCTAGAGCCCTAAATCTAAATATCATCTTGAAGGCAGGACAGACTATGTCGCTTCACCAGGCCTGGATGCGAGTTCACGCTGCGCGTTCACGTGTGCTTGTTTTTATCCCGGCCATGGCGCGTGACGCGGCTCGTCTTGTCCAATAGCGTGCGGCGCTGCGTTTAAAGCGCTCTGTCGAGTCACGCGCAGTCACTCAGCAGCGCGAATCCGCGCGTAGTGCACAGGACCGCCGTGCAGAGTGGACCATACCTGCGTCGGGGTTTGTTTGTTTTTTTGTACCACCACGTTGTATAGCACTGGAATATTGTTCCAAGCCTGCACACGTGTCCATTAAGCAGAAACACAGAAATACACGCCTGTAGAAATGGAGAATTCGTCCCTGAATGGCCGGTTTAGGACTCCAATCTTCAACCACGGTGAGTGGCGCGTGCGTGTGTGCGTGATGTTTGCCTGAAAGCATGCAGTTTTTACGCTGATGGTTGCACTAAAAATGAGTCGGACATGTCTAAATGAAACCGCATTATATCTGGATATAAATATAAATATACCTATGTAAATATCCTGTTTTCATGACAGCACGAGGATATTGCACACAATGCAAGAGAAGAGAATTTCCTTGCACACTGAGCTTGCCTTGACTCTTGAATCCTACTCACTGTGACATGACATGACAACTGACCGAATCAGACCACTGTAAATGTTTGTTACTGTTGAACTTAGTATTGCATGACTATAAAATGAAGAATGCACACTTTTTTTCATCATATGTGAAGTAGGGTTTGTCATACCTGACTATATATAGAATGCACAGATTGAGCTGCCTGTCGTTGAACAGGGAAAAAAAAAACCCAACAACCTACTACTAAGGGGACAATTCCCAGAACAGAGACCCAAAATAATCCAGCAGTCATGATCTCTCATAGTTGTGCATTTCCACAAGGGACGCCGCATTCCTGTGTGCTGCTTTTCATTTTTTTTAGTCTGAAGGCTCTTGACTTCCACGTCATTCTTCCAACAGACACTCATGCAGCTATTTGATGCAACATGAACTTTGTTACATGTCTTGTTTCAGTATTCAGCTGCATACCTCTTTAAGGTGTGCAAAAGCATTTTCACTGATGAGGGAGTAATTTTGACATGATGGCATGCAGGCTTCAGAGGTAAAGGTGTGCCACCTGTTATAGCAGTTTGTCTTGTGTATCTATAAGGAGTGCCTTTGAATGCAGCTCATCAGATAATGGTGAATGTATTCGGTTTTGGTGAGACTGAAGGGCATTGAGAGTGTTCTTTGGACTACATGCCACTGCAGTGACTATTTGGCTGGACACCAGTGCTAACTCACAGGATGCTCTCTGTACTGCTAAGCGAGGGCTTGCAGTGAGGTCATCGTCTGTAATATATGTTTCAGATTCAGAAATCTTTCATCAGTCAGGATGTTTTTTAACCTGTATAACTAAAGGCATTTGTCTGCCATGTTTAAATGATTGGTTCCTATGCATGGATACAGAGCTTCCTGAAGTAATGTCATTTGCGATCAAATTTGATTGTCAATACTTTCAATACACAGATCAGGCATAACGTTATGACCATCTCCTTTTCTCTACACTCATTGTCCATTTCCTCAGTTCAACTTACCATATAGGTGCACTTTTACAGACTGTAGTCCATCTGTTTCTCTACATACTTTGTCAGTCCCCTTTACTCTGTTCTCTAATGGTCAGGACCCCCACAGGACCAGCACAGATCAGGTACTATTTGGGTGGTGGATAATTCTCAGCACTGCAGTGACACTGATGTGGTGGTGTGGTGTTAGTGTGTGTTGTGCAGCAGTGCTGCTGAAGTTTATAAACCCATCAGTGTCAATGCTGGACTAGGAGTAGTCCATGAATCAAAAATATTCAGCCAACAGTGTCCTGTGGGTAGCATCCTGTGACCACTGATGACAGACTATGGGATGACTAACACAAACTGTGCAGCAACAGATGAGTTACTGTCTCTTGACTTTACATCTACAGGCTGGAGCAACTAGGTAGGTGTGTCTAACAGTGTGGACAGTGTGTGGACAAGGTGTTTAGAAACTTGAGAAGCTCTGCAGTGTCTGAGTCAGTCCTACCAGCACAACACACACTAACACACCACCACCACATCAAGGTCAATGCAGTGCTGACAATCATCCACCACCCAAATAATACCTGATCTGTGGGGGTCCTGACCACTGAAGAACAGCATAAAAGAGGCTAACAAAGTCTGCAGAAAAACAGATGGACTACAGTGTCTATCTGTAAAACTATAAAGTGCACCTGTATGGTGAGTGGAGCTGAGAAAATGGACAAAGAGTGCAGATACAAGGAGGTGGTTTTAATGTTATGGCTGATCAGCATATCTTTGCTGTATGTGTAAGTAAAAGTGAAAAGTTGGTTGGATTTCAGCTTCCCTTGACCGTGTCCACCAGAGAGACTACAAGCAGTAACACTGAAGTAACTAATAACGGCAAAGTTTATTGAGACCAGAAGGAAACTGAATTGACTTAATTTGTATTGCTTTATCTGATCGATGCGTCGTTCCCATATAAAGGAAATTTGACTCTATTTTAATATTCAGAGAACTCAGTGGTACAGTGATGCATTTCTCATCCGCCCATGCCAATTTTTCTCTGTTCTCATCCAGCTGCTATTTTTGTGACCAGAAATGGAGGCATCTGTGCCAGCATGAGTGAAATAGCACAACTGGGTGTGTGACATTTAAACTATGTCCATTTTCAAACACACTTTAGTTCGAAATAGCATTTATTCTACCTTCAAGTGCAAGATGCAGTGTTGTTTTCAAGTGAAAAGGTCCTGTGCTATTTCTTAAAACCTGTTTGATGACTGAAAGCGGTGTACAATTTAGTGGTTGTCTAGTTCAGGATGTAGTTCAGTGTCATGCCCAGTGTTTACGGGATCGACTCCAGGTCCATTGTGACCCTTTGACCAGGATAAAAGGTTACATAAGACAAATTAATGAATGTCTGGCAGATGTTCATGTTTCATATCAACAGGGTTACTCCTAACAAAATGCAACAAAAAATGCTGGCAGTAGAATGACTCGTACTGACAAGCTGAGTGGTGCTGTCATAGAATGCCACAATACTTTACCACAATTCAGTTCATAAAATTACTGCCCTGTCAGCTGATAGTCCTTTACGACCAACGTGGAGTGGGTTCCGTTCCCAATCGCAAACCTAAGTTTGAACTGTTTGGTGCATTTCGACCAAAATTCAATTTGTTTGGAACCCAAAAATTTTGTTCCCAGCTAGAACCAAACAATATCGGGTTTTTCAGTGTAAGGTGTAGTGGCATTTCATAATCTACAGACTGGAAGTAAGAAATCATCTTGGAAAAAAGAGACAGTGGTCTGCTGATAAAACATTTCCTAATACAACAAATCACTTATTTGCTGACTTCTTTACACTCATTTAGGCTATATGCTTACGAATAAAAGCATTGCATTGCACAGAATAGTCTTCTACACCTTTATCATTAGTAGTTGTTTGTTTTTTTGGATAAAAAGAAATTTGATAATCCACAGTCTTACTACTACTGTTCACTTCTGCTGTGCATTGCACAACAGCCTCTGCACATTCTTGATTACAGTGGTTGCACTCAAAACTGGTTGAAATTCAGGCCAGTTTGCTAGATAGCTCCAAGTTCCAAGAATCCCGAACAGAACCGGTTCCATTCCACGTGAGACAAAAAGGGCTATGAAAGTGTTATTGTTGCGACATGGAAGTGCCTAGGTCTAGGCAGAAAGCTATAAACCACACTAAGATTACATCATATTAAGATTACTATGCACTATGCCAAGTGTTAGCTGGAGTGGTATAAAGCACTCTGTCATTGGACTGGAGCAGTGGAAAGGTTTTCCGGAGTGATACATCGTGCATCGCTATCTGGCAGTCTGATAGATGAGTCTGGGTTTGTTGATGCCAGGAGAATGCTAGATACAGGAATTTTATTTCAGGGTTTGGGCTCAGAAAGTTCCAGTGAAGAGTAAAGTTAAGGCTACACTACTACAAAGACACTTTAACCAGTTGTATGGCGTTTCGTGTGTGGTTTTAGTGGTGGGGAGTAACTCCATATTAATGTCCATTCAAGCTCATAAGGGTTGATGATCAGGTGTCCACATACTTTTGGCCATATAGTTCTTCATTTCTATAAAATTAACTACATAGAGCTGAGCCAACTTCTAGCTGTTTTTGGATTGGTTGAATGTTTTAATTTTTTCCTGTAGAGGTAGCAGATGATGTATAAATTTCCAGCACCAAAGCTGCTGAGAAAGTGGGCATTCACTTTTCATTTCCATGCAGCTTCTGAAATATTACTTAGCTTTGTACCAGGCTGCCAAAAAATGTCCCTAGGAACAAAAAACATGTCTTGCTATAAAACTTTGAAGTTATAATACAAGAATATGACTGGAAATGGAAATAAAAATTGAAACAAAATACAAGTCTCTCTGGTGAAACCATGAGTGATATTTTCCTGTTCGGTAGTTTGCTTTTCAATATAACCAGCAAACCTCTGATGAAAATACAATTATAGTACCCGCTTCCCTGACAAAATGTGGTTGTTTTTTTAATACTATGATGGCCAGCATTTATGTTATGCCTATATATTTCAAAGACATAAAGATTTAAGATCCTGAAAGTGTGAGCAGTTTAATCATGTGGTGCACTGGGTGATCTTTGGTTAAAATGACTTCCATAATGATGCTGGTTACAAGCACAGATGTACAAACAGGAAGAAATCCTGTAATCTCAAGAACATTTATGGTGGGTTTGTTCCAAATTCAGGACAGATTGCAACTTTTTAATATGCCATTTCACCATCTTAGAAAAATGTAATATTTTTATATGCAGGGCCAAACCATAAAAAGACAAAGTAGGCCACAGTGGCACGGTAATAGACATTGATGGAAGTTGCAATGCTTTCTTCTGTGCTACTGTATCAGTGTTTTCTTCATTTGCTATATTTAAAGCAAAACGATTCCTTCATTCTTGGGCGTCCACTACAATTTCCACATGTTATTTTGACTCATAAGATCATCTGGCATATATCCCCAAGCTAAACATGCCATTGGTTTTCCCCATCATGCAATGCCACCAGTCTTCTTTTAATGTTCATAG
This sequence comes from Leptodoras nelsoni, assembly GCA_028566375.1. Classification (NCBI taxonomy): domain Eukaryota; kingdom Metazoa; phylum Chordata; class Actinopteri; order Siluriformes; family Doradidae; genus Leptodoras; species Leptodoras nelsoni. The sequence continues at coordinate 11,349,637 of JAOVVG010000023.1, forward strand.
ATGGGTAAAAATATTACATTTACATTACATTTATAGCATTTGGCAGACACCCTTATCCAGAGTGACTTACATTTATCTCATTTTATACAACTGAGCAGGGTTAAGGGCCTTGCTCAGGGGCCCAACAGTGGCAGCTTGGTGGTGCTGGGGCTTGAACCCCCAACCCTCTATTCAGTAACCCAACACCTTACCCATTGAGCCACCCCTGCCCAAAAATATGTGCAGATCCGTAAGTTTTTCAGTCACAGATGAAACTTATGAACTGTTTCTAACGAGATTATTTCTGTTCATCGTTCAAACTGAATAGCAGCATGTGTACCTCATTAACATGTTTAAAGATTGTCATCAAATTGTCAGACAATTTTGACAATTTGTCATTCAGGTTTAAACTCTTTACTGAATCTGTAGTTTTCTTGTAGGAAGAGTTAGTTCAAAAGAATCAAATCGAGTTAGTTCCAATGAGTCAAATTATTACAATGATACCTGACATTTAGTGGAAGCAGAGCGGAGATTAGAAACCAAAATTGTCCACTATAAACGGAAAAAGCAAAACAGTGGCTGAGATGTAGTGTCTCTCTGAAGTCCAGCTGAAACAACAGCTGGGAGTCAGGGAGTAGTGTTGGAGAGGTTGGAAAGGACTGTGGTGCACATTCCTCACTCTGAGTGCGGTATCCCACGTCCTACTCTGTTGTTTCCTCTGCCCTGATGCTCAGATCTTTGTGTTTTTAGTTGTTGGAGTGGACAAATGAATTAATATTAATGAAATGGTCCATAAGTAGTCGGGTGATGATACAGGATGACAGGGTTTTCCATCCATATTTGAATTGTTCACTTTATGTTAACGAATCAGTTCTTTTGAATTACCTGATTAAGTGAATCATGGTTTTGATTCATTGGATTTGCTGATTTACTGCTATGCTTATGTTATGAAAATTATTCATTTTTTTAGTAGTTTCTGAAGATTAAATAAGAATATTATAGGGTGGTCAAGCAAACTCCAGCTACCCAAAATGTTCTTACAAAAAATCTGGATAAGCAACATGAAACGCGGTTGTTTAATCAACAGTTATGCTTTAATACTTAGTGATTACTTCATGGATAAGGAAGTGATACATGAAGAAAATCCAAGGATACATAAAAAATTTGAAGTGATTGTTCTGTTTCATCATGCTACCAAGTTTGACCCTTGAGACAATGTTAGAACTTGACACATAGGATAAACGTACACTTCATAGTCCAATTTTCTTTATATTATCAAATGAAATGGCTGATTTAATTCCGCATATTGACATATTTACTTCAGAAACAGAGAGTCAGACAGCATACCAGCGTGTTGAAGTGCTTAGTGTTGACAAGTTGACGCTAGCTTAGGGAGCTAGCTAACTATAACAAAAGACCTTTACATTCTCCTACTCATGGAGAAGCCCTGACGGTGTATAGAGTCTGTTGTTCTGTCTCAGTCTGAGGAAGTGGTGCCACTGATGAGAGATGAGCCGGTAAAAAACCTCAGAGAAATGATTGTCAGATAAACAATACCTCATACACATTCCACTCTCTTCAAATGAACAAAGCAAATAAACTCCAACCATTTTTCCCTCAATCATCGTATAGCATATGAGGAGATACAGAGCCACAAACATGTTTACTGCTAGCATGCTTCTACTGCTGCTAACATGCTACTGCTGTAGAGCGTTCTAGAGATAATTTAATTGGATGATCACAAAAATATTCATAGATATGAATCATCTAACACTTTCTGGTAATTTTACAAATTAGAGTTACAAATTATATTAAAAGAGAATATCTCAAACTGTGTTTCCCCTCAGAGGTGCTAGCCTATTGTGGTGGTGTCTAAAACACAGAGAGACTGATACAAGCAGCTGTGAAACATTACATTTGATGTAAAAAAGCATTTTAAACATTCTGCTTTGTATTCTTTTTGCTTTTTTTTTGTTTTTGGCAAGACGTATCATCAAGCCACATTATGATTGTTCACAACAGAGGCTCTTGTACATGCGCTGTGATTGGTCACTGTCTAGTTGGCTAGTTTTTTCAGTGGCCTGCCAGTAATGGTCTGTAATGTCTTCTTTTATCTCACATTTGGAAGGGTTTAATAAAGTTTCCTAGTTTTTAAACCAGGGTATGCTATTTTATTTAAATACAGAGCCCTTTTTAAGGGACGGCCTCCAAAGTCTACAAGAGTGCTCTGGATGCAAGATGTCACACTTCCTCATTGCTTTGCACGTTGTCTTTTTTCTCTTTTTCCACACATACACAGAAGACACTGGAGCTCAAAATAGATCCTGAAGCGTGAAAAACTGGTTTTTACCATAATTCAGTTCAAACTTGTGATTCTTGATATAGGTGTATTAAATAAAGACTACAGCACAATTTTAAATGTATATTATAAACAGTAGGTGCAACTAAAAGCAATAGACTTGTTTAAGCATTTTAGCTATTTTTCTCATTTTTGGTGAATATATTTTACTATAATTAATGTTTGCTCTTTTTTTTGTCTTTCGCATGCCCTTATACCCTTGTGCTACTCTGATGCGTGCACCTTCATACGGTTAATCCTTCATCACGGATAGAGGAAGAGGTAAGTCGATGTTTGTTTTTTCACCTGCCTTTTTTAGGTGTGAGGCTTTTACATCTTGCCACCCAAGAAAGAGGAATTCCCATCAAAGTCATCCTCATTCCTGACACTACTTTTCATAACTGGGCTGGGTTTCTAGCACACCCGGTATTTCTTGTTTCATAAAGCAGCACAGATGTCATGACTCTGGCGTGTCTATTCATCACGTCAGACCGGCCAAGAAGCCGTGATTCAGCATTCAGTTTGCAGTGTTTTGTCTTGATTTGTCAATCCTGGACAAACCCTGTCCGGTTTTTATTCAATTAATGTGGTACAGGTGCAGTTGTGCCTGAGCCCATGTCTGAGTCTGATCCAAGTTCAAATAAGCTGAAAGGCTAAACAGTGTGGCGTGTGTGTGGCTGCTAGTTGTGGTTGTTATAGTCACCGGCTGTTTGTCTCATGGTGCTGTTGCAGCTGTGTTTGTACTCACAGAGACGTCACTAAACACTGGCGATAAACAGTTTGTTGGGTGTCAAAAGCAGTCCTGCAAGTGTGACAAATGTAAGCCTGTCTTCAACTATGATGTCACATCACATCCGTAGTCTTAAAAAAGTTTTTTCATTATTTAAGTAAAGTGTTTGAGTGGAAAATGCACTTCACTCACTCCGGAGAACTGTATTAATATTTCATCATTACGTTCTTTCTACTCTTTAGATTGTAAAGCCTTACACTAATTAGAAAACAGGTAAAGGAAATCATCATAGCAGCACTGCTTTCCTGCCAGCATCTTCTTAAAGTTATAGCTGGGGTATAAATAGACTAGCATCGTTAAGCTCCATCTGTCTGTCAAAGATGTATAAAAAAAAGGACATTCACATCAGATTATTTGCTGTTAGAAAATGTTTTAAGGTGCATATTTTTGGACTTTTTGGAATTTTGGACCACAGAAGAAATACACATCGGTATGAATAAGCAAGGTGAGATCTTCCAGTGATTCAGAACAGAAAAATAATTGCAGTGAGGGTGAATTGTTGCACTACCTGTGCACTCAGTTAGATAAATTACCATGAAAGGGTTTAATCAGAAATGGCATTTGAGAACATTTGATGTAAATTTCATACTTTTTCTTTTCTGTCATGCTTAATTTATTCTCTTTGGAATTGTGAAATTAATATGTAAGCAAATACTGTGAATATGGCAAAACAGTCACGTTATGTTGTATAGATATCATACCACCATACTGTTTATAACATAAAATGCTCATCTTTTAGTGTTTTCCACTATTAGTGTAAGCCACTAAAGATGGAAATCTTTTTTCCAGATATCATATGCCTGTGCAGCCGAAAAATGGTGATATCACTTTTATCACATCAGTTTTATCTAGCTCCCACAGTAACCACATGTGTGTGTTTGCGTGTGTGTATGTATATTTTATATATATATATATATATATATATATATAATGTGTGTGTGTGTGTGTGTGTGTGTGTGTGTGTGTGTGTGTGTGTGTGTGTGGCTGGCAGACTGTTATGCCTTGCCTTCAGCTGAGGCCTGCAACATGAGGTCTTGTACTGTGGCTATAGTTAGAGTTTATTAGCCCATCAGCAAAGCTCTGTTTTGCTCACATGCGTCTAGCCAGACTTCATCTGTTTTTTTCATTTATTGTTTTAGCAAAGCAAGCAAAGAGCGTAAGGAAATTTACACAGTACCTAGTGCCTATACATAAATATTCATGTGTTACCTTTGTTCAGGGTCCAAGCACTCAGCTTCCTGGAGAATTTTTGATTCTTTGCTCATTTTTTTTATTCATTGAAATTGAAAAGCCCTGGTATTATTAATGGTTCATATTACTATTAATGGTTCCAAGGTAGAATTTAATAATGTGGTGTCAATGAGCTCTACAAAGATGTTTTGGGGTCCAAGCATGAAATTGTTTTATTAATTAATATGATTATGGAACCAAGCAACAAAGTTTCAGTTGCTCACATAAGGTGAAGTGCCATTTTGTTGATAACCACCAAAAAGTATGACTTGTTTATAATTTAAAAGGCAAGACTACCAGTTCCAGGAGCCCCAGAGAGACTTTTTTAATTAGGTGACATAATGTAGGGGTAGTGGAGTTGGAGCTAAAGTAGGGTTTGTCAGTAATCTAATACTTGGTGTTGATGCAAGTCTTCCATTTATTTATTAAAAAAAAACTGCTTCTCTGTGCAGTGGGTCCTCCTAGTAATCAAATACATTGACACTTCCAAATACTCAAAATGAACTTCAGTTTCTGTGTAACGCCCACCATCATGGTCGGAGCCTTGTGGCTTGTGGACTCCACAGATTTGGCATACTCTACTTGGCATTCCAAAGTGTGTGTCTCTGGGTAGTGCTGGATTATTCCATCCAGTGATTGCTACCTTGTAGACAGGCCTTTCTGGTAAACTGCTCCTGGTTATAAATACAAACCAAGAAGAAATGTACACCCTCACAGGCTCCTTGGACAACTTTGTCATGTGAAGCAATACCCATGTTTGTCTCACGGTTCTACTCTCTTATTCTGTTAGATTTCTTTTTGCTAAAAGTGAAACATTAGAAGCAATCAGAATTGTGAGGTAGGATATATTTAAAGTGCTGCTCGTCAGCGTTTGCGTAGGAGTGCAAGTTAGCCTTTAGATTTCCATGATGGCTTGTTGAGCATTTGAGCAGAGCTGTTGGCAGGTTAGCTCAAGTATGTATGTCAGTTGGTATAACCACAGGAAAGACTTCAGATTCACAGTGGCAGGTGCTTTGGTGCTTGGTGTAGGACCTTATGCTTGTACACAATGGCTGCATTTTAACCATCATATACAAAATCTATACTAGACACTTCTATCAAAAACTAATAAAACATTGTCAGTGTTTTGCAGTAAAAATGCAGTGGTATGAAAGGAATAAAAACACTTCAGATCATGTTGTTAAAGGAAAATGTAGGGGTGGTAACAGTAACTTTGCTTCAATTTGGACCACATCACATTAGTTTAGTATAAATGGCTTGCTGTTAAAATATATTATTGCATAGAGAACATGCTGATTTTAACTTGGCTTTTTTATTTAAGGAGAAACCTTTTTCATATTGTCAAATTTTGTTACTTAACTGAACAAACAGGATTAGGTGTCCCTGCAGGCCAAGCTTGATATGAATGAAAATAATTGGCTAAGGGGGCCCCACTACGATTTTAACTGTCTCTTTAATAAATAAGACCGTTCTGTATACTTATTATACTCCATGACTGATTATTAGATAATACATAATGCAACTGCTTGCATAACACTTTGATTTTAGCAATGCTGTCCTCCTTTAATGCTGATCTCTAGTGAGGTCTGAGATTTTAAGCAATGTTTTCTGATGCTGCAAGAACATCTTTGGTCTCACTGGCACTAAATCGGCCAATGTTGTATGACCACTTGAGTCATGACCAAATACGTATTGTTTGCAACAGCACATGACTGTGAACCCAGTTTAAGTGGATGTTGTAGGGGTTAGATGCTGGAGTGTACCTATTAAGACGTCTCGTTAGAAATAGCTGTCGAGCAATACTACTGATCACATCAAGAGATAAGGATCATTAAAGACCCCTGCTTGGTGTGGTTTTTACAACCCCAATTCCAATGAAGCTGGGACGTTGTGTAAAACATAAATAAAAACAGATTACGATGATTTGCAAATCCTTTTCAACCCATATTCAATTAAATACACTACAAAGACAAGATATTTAATGTTCAAATGGATAAACTTTATTGTTTTTTGCAAATATTCACTCATTTTCAATTTGATGCCTGCAACATGTTCCAAAACTGTTGGGACAGGGGCAACACCTTTCCTTTAACAACACTCATTTGGGAACTGAGGACACTAATTGTTGAAGCTTTGTAGGTGGAATTCTTTCCAATTCTTGCTTGATGTACAATTTCAGTTGCTCAACAGTCCGGGGTCTCTGTTGTCGTATTTTGTGCTTCATAATGTGCTACACATTTTCAATGTGAGACAGGTCTGGACTGCAGGCAGGCCAGTCTAGTACCCGCACTCTCTTACTACGAAGCCACGCTGTTGCAACACGTGCAGAATGTGGCTTGGCATTGTCTTGCTGAAATAAGCAGGGACGTCCCTGAAAAAGACGTTTGCTTAGATGGGACCATATGTTGCTCCAAAACCTGTATGTATGTATTTCAGCATTAATGGTTCCTTCACAGATGTGCAAGTTACCTGGGTATGCTCCCTTTATACCCAATCATGATACTCATCTGTTTCCAATTAACCTGTTCACCTGTGGAATGTTCCAGACAGGTGTTTTTTGGGCATTCCTCAACTTTCCCAGTCTTTTGTTGCCCCTGTCCCAACTGTTTTGGAACGTATTGCTGGCATCAAATTCAAAACGAGTGAATATTTGCAAACAAAAAACAAAGTTTAGCATTCTGAACATTAAATATCTGAATATGGGTTGAAAATGATTTGCAAATCAACGTCCCAACTTCATTGGAATTGGGGATGTACATTTTTTTTTATTATTTTTTTTTATCATTTCTGGCACTCACAAGAACACTGTCTCTTGTTATATTGCTAGAAGTACATTCAGCAAAGTTGACATTTGGCCTTTAATTGAAAAATGAAGTGCTTGAAACGAACCATTCAAGCTTGGAGTTTAGTGCTGTCTGCTCTGTAATTGATTGATTTCCTTTGTCCATGTCTATGAGCACAGCCCAGATGTGCACTGCTTCCTGTCCCATCAACCTCTGGATGTCAGCCTTAGCCAAGTTGTCTTTTCTACCATTTTGGTTTTGGAGACATGGTGACCCAGGAAATGCCTGTGAGCCCAGAAAGAAGAGCTACTGGTATAAGGACACACACTATAAATATCTTCCAGCCTGGTTCTCATGGCCTAGGGAGATCTTCAGGGTGAAGCAGCAGGCGCCAATTGTCCAGGCTGTACATCGTGGCTGAGGTCCAAACCGAACGAAGAAAGACAGATGTTTGGAGGGGACTGTGAACAGCAGGAACTGCCAAGTCGCAGATGAAGACATTCAAGAATCTAATGCAATGAGAATTAATGAAAATTTCTCTGATGAAATGCTGTTCTCTGATAATTGGGTGTAGGCAATATGTAGGGAATGAAACACAGTGGGGAATGTTGTTAATCAACAGTGGGGTCATGTGTTGTCTAGACACTGAAGATACTGTATTTTACTATAAGAGCACATCCTGGAGTGTTACAATTTGCTAATTATTAATTAAAGAATGACACGTACTACTTTCTATCAGTATATACAGGGGTTAGACAATGAAACTGAAACACCTGTCATTTTAGACCACAATAATTTATTAGTATGGTGTA
>JAOVVG010000023.1:11454036-11465375 GCA_028566375.1 Leptodoras nelsoni
CAATATAAATAGTCATGAAAATAAAGAAAACGCATTGAATGAGAAGGTGTGTCCAAACTTTTGGCCTGTACTGTATGTACAATATATAATGTGATTCCAGTAGTGCAGTGTACTCTGGTGTAGATTACAGTGGTATAATCCAGTCTGAAGTAATGTCCAGTGGTGTAGTCCAGTCTGAAGTAAAGTTGTGCAGCACCATGTCCTTGTTACCTGCAACTGCAAAATGGATGACTTGTCCATCTCCCTCATATACCCCCCAGTGTGAAAAACCAATGGGATATGAGAATTCGATTAAGTCTCCAAGCTTCCCACAACCAATAATGTCCTTTATCTGTTAGTAATAAAAGCACAGAAAAGGAATAGATCTGAAGAAATTCAAAGGGCAAAAACCTCAGCCAGGTTGTGATCAATTACGTAAATTCTATAAACTACCAATACATTACTTGTATAATGTAACAAAATATAAATCCAGAAAGGAAAACTGCTAACATTCAAAAGTCTGTTCAGGCTTACCTCAGCAGAACAAGCCATTTTGCTTCTATGCTTTATATAACCTTACAAGACAGAAGGAAACTAAGTTTCAAAGTTTGACCTTTGTTAGTAATAAATCCAAGACGTTATGCAATCAGACTGTAAAGCGTAGAGCCAGCACTCGCTGATGTAACAATGAATCTTGCGGCTTCCAATCCAATGAAAAAAACACAGATTTATGAATTGTGCAGATAGCATTTATTTCATATAAAAGCGTATCAAAATCTTACAAAAAACATAAAAATAGCCACATTAATAAGACCTAGACATAAATGCCTAATGCTACATATTAAAGAAGTATCTTAAGGCAAAATACTGGCTTTCCCAAGGCACTCTGAAGTGTGAGCATGGATATAATCTAATAATTTTGTACCAAAATATGCACAGTTTATGATGTGGGAAAAAAACCCTTGTTTAAATGACCATGAATGTTATTTCATGTACACGGATCTAACTTGCAAAAGGTCTTGAATATACAACAGAAGAGAAGATGCTTTTCATTATGTTGGGGGGAAAAAAAGTCAATGAATGTATGTAAATATGTCAAGATCATGACAGCGACAGACGTCTGGAAGGCATGTGAAGACTGTATAACGTACCTAACTGTAACTCCGGTGAGCAGACAAACTTTAAATGTGGTGTCCAGCTTTGTTCTGGTAACAGACAAGTTTGAATTTTGACACATAAAAATTCACATAATTCAACATGGGCTTGAAAAAAGTAGCAAAATCTGTTGGAACCACAAAGTTAATGGAAAATGAATGTACATTCTTTGATTTCTGAGCTTGTAAAAATACAGCAACAAACAAGCAACCAAAAAAAAAACCCATTAAAAAAATTTGGTGTTTCCATTTTCAATACTATCAGTGACACAATATTTCATATTTATTTTATTTTAACATAAAAAGTACAAACACCCTGCGCTAAGAGGGATGTCTGAAAAAAGGAATGCGTTATGCGAAATAAAAGAACACAAAAAAAAACATAAAATGATTAGTGCAACGATTTCATATTTACAGAACAACAATATAACAAACACAAATAATACTGTGCTTGAGTCGAGGACCTGCTATATCATGGCAGTACCCGGCCCGGTCTTTATGTCCTAACCATGTCTTACCTAGTACCTATTTAGGCAGTTTTGTAACATCCCATGTTAACCACTGTTACAGAAACCATAAAACTGGTCTCAGACATAACATAAAAAAAAAACAACAACCAGAAAATACCTTTTGTATGAAGTGTGTATTCATTTCACAATTCCATTATTCTACTGCCAGGTAGGTAGACAGGTAAAGTCACAGAATGTCTTTAAACAGTATCCCAATTTTTTCCCATTCAAAGCAAATCTATATAAAGATTTAGATCCAATTTAGATTAGATTAGCCATTTGTTTTTGTTTTTTTTTCCTAACTCACTGTTAAGACATTTTTACGTGGTATTTTCGATCTATGGCTTATATAGAAAGCCAGAAGTGCTTCAAGTTGGCTAATGTTTCTGTCTTTGTCTTTGGAAATGTTGGATTGATGAGATCTGAAGAGGCAGGCTGTACGTACAGAAACCCCCCCAACATCTTGAAGTGAAAAGAGGTTTAAAGGTGTTTGATTCCCTTCTACAGATTGGCAGTGATCTGCTGGTGTAAGCTGCTCTCATGCCATTGACATCCACGCTTTATTAATAAATGGCTCCAGAGCTAGTATCTCCTGAGGATCTCCGAACGAGGATTCACATGTGCTACTTTAGCTTGGTGTTATGCTAGCTTATCAGATTCTTCTCCGATGACGGTTAATGCCACCATTTAGCTTTTTCAATGGCTTTTATTTTCAACAGGTAGACGTTTGTGTGTGTCAGCAGTCTTGATGTGGATTGGTCTTTTACGGGGCTTTAACGGGGCTTGCACAAGGTGAAAACTTCAATCAGGAGAATATGACTGTTACAGCTACTTGGTTTGACTGAATTATACAAATGCAAAGGTGAGGCCATGACTTCATGGCACCTTTCACCGTGTATTTGGGTGGCACGGCGATAGTATTGCTACCGCTCTGAGGGTTTCCTCCAAGGTCTCTGGTTTGTTCCCACCTCCAAAAAGCATACATACTGTGTGTGTGTGTGTGTGTGTATTGCCATCCCATGCCCAGTGTTCCCAGGAAACTCTAGAACCACTGGGACCCTGATCAGAGCAAATCGGTTACTAAAGACAGATGGATGGAAAAGTTGGAAATTCAGAAATCCCTCAACCAAACCAGAATCAGAAGTGTGTGAAGTCAGGAGAAAGTAAACATTGAGAACGCTAAGAAGAACATCAAAACCTAATTTACAATCCAACCTTTCGCCATGTGTGACGACTTTGGAACAACACTGGATGTGGTAGACATACAGTACAATAAAGGTTTGTTTATGGAATGTCAGGGTAAATGTGTGCTTCCAAAAACAAAAGAGGTGGAAATGGGACACAAGAGAAATCTCTAACTCAATCCTTCTCCAGCCTAACTGATTAGGCAGTACGATGCCTGTATACGTCCACTGTCTTTCGCTCAGTATAAGCGTCTCTACCACATTATTCTCTTGCCCCCCGGGCCCTCTCTCTCATCAGAAGTGTTCATCTCAGAGGTCGGCACAGGAGTTGCACGAGCGGACGGTTGGAGTAATAATGTCGGCGTGGAGCCTGTGAGATTCAGGCTTTCTAGCGAATCGGCATTGAGCAGGCGCTGGCTCTCGTGTTGAGGGCAGATGACGTAGCGGCCTGGCTGGTGAATCTCTGCCGTTGCCACAGATTCTGTGCCCTTCAATGGCCCCAGAGAGCACAAGCCACCGGCGACGTTGGGCTCCCGTCCCCCGACGGCCCCCAGCTCTCCTGACGACTCATCCATATTGACGTAAAGGATCTCGTCAGGGTCCTGCGGGTCCGGAAGCTCATCCAAGGCTTTCTCAAGTTGGCAACGCAAGACCTCAAAGCTCGGCCTGTCCTTCGGGCTGAGCAGCCAGCAGGAGAACATCAAGGAGTATCTGGAGGAACGGTATTACGATACAACATAAATATGTGCACATATCCAGAATTATGTGTCTGCTATTAAAATATCTGTCCAGAAAAATGCACTCACATGCTGTCCAGGCAGTCCGGAGGCTGTTTCAGGCGGTTTCCTTGTCTCAGGTAGTCGTAAATCTCACTGTTCTCCACACCGGGGTATGGAGTCTGACCACGTGTAGCTATTTCCCACATTGTCACGCCGAAGGACCACTGATAAAAGATACACACAGTTTATCTGTCTGTATTATGTCTGTATTTACACCATACTGTGTTTATCTATTATTTATTAACTATTTATTTCAAAACATCTGTGGAATGTTATAAGTCTGGGATTTTGCAGTTTGAAATTTTTGAATATTATTTTTTCAAATTAATAAAAAAATTCCGTATTCCTTTGCATAAATTCCATTGAATAATAATAATAATAATAATAATAATAATAATATATAAAGATATATAAATAATAATCAAAACAATATAAAGTATTACTTATACTTTCTTTGATTAAAATAAATTAATAATATTTAATGTTAATTAATGTAATATTTGCAATATTGTAATATTTGTAATATTGTAATAAAAATTATTATTTCTAATGATTTTTCTAGTGATTTTTTTTACAGACGCATACACACACACACACACCCACAAACACACACCCACACGTTTGGCTTACCACATCACTCTTGGTGGTGTACACTCTGTCTGCCAGGCTTTCAATCGCAATCCACTTAACAGGCATTTTTGAGATGCGGCCCTGCCTGTAGTAATCACCATTGTAAATCTTCTTAGAGAGCCCGAAGTCAGCAACACACACGTTCATGTTCTCATTTAACATGCAGTTACGTGCAGCCAAGTCTCTATGGATGAAGTTCTTGCTGCTCAGGTACTCCATTCCTCGAGCGATATCTGTCATAAACTTCACCAGCATCTGAGATGGAAGATACTGCAAAAAAAAAAAAAAATTACGATGAAAATTTCTGCAACAAGGTAATCACAGGGTGTCCCCAAAGTCTTCATACATAGGAAAAATAAACAAACATTGTATTTTATATTATATTATATTTTATATTTTTTATATGCCAACAGAATATTTTGTAAATATTTTTTTTAATTGTGTAATGAATATTTTAATGTAATGAATAAAGGTACATTTAGCTACAGTTCCCATTTTCTCTATGTATGATTGCTTTTGGGACACCCTGTAGATGAGATCTCACTAGAGACCATGAAAATATGCTGTACCCTTTACTGTACATGAGGGGGCGGTAGAGTACATTCATTCAAAATCAATAGATGGTCACAGTGCAGAACATTAAAAAAAACATTTTTCCATGAATGAAAATAATGTCGTAATCCATTAGGGTCCAATTTTAACAGGGTTGATATATAAAATATCAGCGTGTCATAGGGAGCGAGTATGAAACACAGGGATCTGTTTTCAGGTCACAAATGATGAACGGCAATTCTTTTCTGAAGATGTGAAGAATTAAAAGGGAAAACATTCTAGGAAAAGGACAAGACTGAGAAATAAATCATTTCAGGGTCCATTAGCAAAACTTTATAGTTCAAAGCCTGGATTATCATTGATTTTGAACCTTTCAGCTCTATGAATATGCCAAATGGAAATGAATGATAGAATATGATTTGTTTATTTAGACAGAGCTTTAACAATAGATATGTTCCTAAAGCAGCTATATTTTTAATTATTCCAGCATTCACACTGTACACATACTGATTATATATATGATTTGTTTATGATATATGATTTGCTATGTATATAATTTGCTTATAAAAGCTGCCTCTTGTTATCCGTTTTTAGCCTTATATCCATTCGTAAAGGCTTTTACAGGAAGTGTACATGTATGTGTACATGTATACGTGCATGTATGCGTGTGTGTGTGTGTGTGTGTGTGTGTGTGTGTGAAATGCAGATCAGACACTCACTACAGGCGAGTCCCCGAGTCTTGAGTAGAGCAGGTAGCTGTGCAGGTCACCGTGTTTCATGTAGGGCAGAATCACTACAGGAGATGGAAAGCCTTCACTCTCCACAGTCTGCAAACACACTCCTGCAAAAACACACACACAGACATAGGTTCTAATATCCATCTTTATCAAATAACATGCATATTATTATCCCTTTTTTAAATGAATATTCTTTTCTGAATACTCAATTCTGATTGGTCAATTACGAAAATTTTGCGGTTTGTTGCTTCTGAACAGCAGACCGCCGCTCTGAATGACAGGGCGTTGCTATGGATGCAGATCACAGAATTTGAAGGACCACGTCCAGTTATATCAACCCCCAGAAGGAAGTCTGGTCAATTTTGTTGCTTTCATAATCAAATGAACCATGTGACTTCATCTCAGACCCAGTTGTTTCTGTAGACGGTGTAGCATAACGGTGATCACACACTTGATCTAATAAATACAGAAACTTTAGTTACACCTCTACAGTATGAAGCGGTCTCATCTCATTTAAAATGTATCTTAGTCATAATATAATCTCTTTGCCTTGCTACTGTATCAAATGTACATTCACGTAAGTTACTGCACATCGTTTTATTGACCAAGTGACTGAGTATTTAGAGTCAATGTTTTGCATTACATTGGCACCTCTCAAGGGCTGGGATATATTAAGCAGCGAGTGAACAGTCAGTTCTTGAAGTTGATGTGTTGGAAGCAGGAAAAATGGGCAAGTGTAAGGATCTGACCGACATTAATGTGGGTCAAACTGTGATGGCTAGACCACTGGGTCAGAGCATCTTCAAAACAAGTAGGCAGTGCTTAGCACCAACGAAAAAGTAGGCCAAGTAAGAAGAAGCAGTGAGCCAGTGACAGGGTCATGGACACCCAGGGCTCACTGATGTCTGTGGGGGGCAAAGACTAGGCTGTCTGATCCATAGAATAGCTTCTGTAGTACAAACTGCTGAAAAAGTTAACGCTGGCTCGACAAAACATTAATTGTTGGAGACTTTAATATTCATTTTGATAATCCGCAAGACCCTCTGAGAACAGCGTCTGTGTCCATTTTACACTCGGTAAGGAATAAATCAGAATGTAATAGGACCCACTCATAACGGTGATCACACACCTGATCTAATAAATACAGAAACTTTAGTTACACCTCCACAGTCTGAAGCGGTCTCATCTCATTTAAAATTGATTTTATAATCTGTTTATAATATAATAAAATATAATCTCTTTGCCTTGCTACTGCATCAAATGTATATTCACATCATTTTATTGACCGAGGTTTATTTAGTCCATGTTTCGCTACAGTCTGGATAATGTTACTCCTGTTAAAAGAAAAATAGTTAGATGGAAAAAATTCGCACTCTGGTAGGACGATCACACGCACGCCTTAAAACAGACTGCTCAGGGATTAGAACGTAAATGGCGTCAAACTGAATTGGTAGTATTTCAAACAGCAGGGAAGGAGAGCCTCTTGAGCTATAGAAACGTTCTTACTGCTGCCAGATCAACATCTCCACTCTAACAGAAGGTAATAATAGTAATCCTAGTCTCTTATATAATACTGTAGCAAAATCACATAGGAATAAGACCACCGTAGAAACATGCACGCAATCAATATGCTCAGTTTTTTTTACTATATAGCACAGAGTTATAGACGGGATTATTTATTATTGCGCTATCCAGTGCCACACGATTAAGGACGGGTTCCTTTTTGAGTCTGGTTCCTCTCTAGGTTTCTTCCTCTTATCATCTCAGTGAGATGCGTCGTTTTAAAAGTTATGTCTGCATTTAAGGTCTTTGTAAAGCTGCTTTTGGACAATGCATATTAGTAAAAGTGCTTTAGAAAAGGTGATTAAAGACCTGCATTACACTGTCTGGGTTTATTTCACAATAATGACTGGCTCATTGTACATTAACCCTTAATTACTAACCTTTAACATATATTGGCATGTTAAAAACTATTATACAAGTCTTTCGCTCTGATTAACATTATATACTGATCAGCCATAACTTTAAAACCACTGACAGGTAAAGTGAATAACATTGTCCCATTACAATGGCACCTGTCAAGGGCTGGGATATATTAGGCAGCGAGTAAATAGTCAGTTCTTGAAGTTGATGTGTTGGAAGCAGGAAAAATGGGCAAGTGTAAGGATCTGCCCAACATTAACAAGGGTCAAACTGTAGGTAGTGGTTAGTACCTACCAAAAGTAGGCCAAGGAAGGATAACCAGTGAGCCAGTGACAGGGTCATGGACTCCCAGGGCTTGCTGATGTCTGTGGGGGGCAAAGACTAGCCTGTCTGGTCCGATCCCTTAGAATAGCTACTGTAGCACAAACTGCTGAAAAAGTTAATGCTGGCTATAACACAATAGTGTCAGAACACATAATGCATCACATGTTAATGCATATGGGGCTAGATCAGAACTAGACCATGGAGCAATGGAAGAATGTGGCCTGGTTTGGTGAATCACATTTTCTTTTATATCATGTGGACAGCCGTGTGGATGTGCGTTGCTTTCCTGGGGAAGAAATGGCACCATGATGAACACTGGGGAAAAGGCAAGCTGACGAAGGCAGTGTGATGCTCGGGACAATGTTGAGTCCTGACATGCATGTGGATGTTACTTTAACATGTACCACCTACCTAAACATTGTTGCAGACCAAGTATCCCCCCCCCCCACTTTCATGGCAACAGTATTCCCTAATGGCAGTGGTCTCTGCAATAACTGTTCAAGAATGGGTTGAGGAACATGACAAAGTGTTAGCCTCAAACTTCCCCTGATCTCAATCCAAAAAGCATCTGTGGAATGTACTGGAGAAACAAGTCAAATTCATGGAGGCCCCACCTCAAAACATTCGGTACTTAAAGGATCTGCTGCTAACATCTTGGTGCCAGATACCAGAACACACCTTCAGAGCTCTTGTGGAGACCACGCCTCGACCAGTCAGAGCAGTTTTGGCAGCAGAACGGGAATTACGCAATAGCGGCAGGTGGTTTTAATGTTATGTCTGATCAGTGTAATCAACATTGGGGTGTTACCATCCCAAATCAGATCCAGTTGGTTTGTAGGAAAATGCTTCTTTTGGTGAAAGATTTGCTTTTCTTACCTAGTAGCCTCATGACATTCTGATGGTCAAACTCTTTCATACAGGCTGCTTCTCTCAGAAAGTCCTCCATCTCTGTGCGTGTACAAATGGCAACTGAAAAAATAAAGAAGAGAGTATTTTAAAAGAAAATAAAATGAGTATGAAGCTTGAGTATGAAGCTCAAGGCTTGGGTAAAGAGGATTTTGATGAATTTTACATTTAATAATAATAATAATAATAATAATAATAATAATACATTCTATTTATATAGCGTCTTTCAAGGTACCCAAGGACGCTTTACATCAGGACACATACAATACATTAAGTTAGAAAAAAAACATTTACATTTACGGCATTTAGCAGACATTCTTATCCAGAGCGACTTACAAGAGTGCTTAGTCATTAACTTGGAATATCCAACACTAAGGCTGGTAGACCTGAATTCAAGGTACTTTGAGCTGTGATACTACTAGAATTTTAGCAAATATACTACCTATTAAATGTTATAAATCATTATAAAAAATATACACAAAACCAGCGAAGAACAATTTTCATATGTTGTGTCCCAAAACTCACTCTTCATCGTCTTGACTGCTACTTTAAGCACGGAGTCCTCTTGAGTCAGCAGGCCTTCCATAACAGAGCCAAACTCACCTACACACACACACACAGACACACACACATTATTTTACATGCCTGGTGTACAACTAAGACTGTAAAGCCACTGTTGGATATGAAGCCATGCTCACCCTCTCCGAGTGTTTTTCCCAGCGTTAGTTTGTGTCTGTCCACCATCACGTCTTGCAGCTTCTGTTTGAGTTCATCACTGATGCCCAGCGAGTTCACTGCAGAGAGAAGCACACACTGATGACTGGCTTTCTACAGACTTGTGCTCACTTTTTTTTAATCCCAGATAATAGGTAAGATTTGTCTAGCTAGTAGACTTCAGATTGCTCAATAGCTTGTTTTACTGTCCCATATGTACATTTTTCTCATCAACTGGTACGCATTACAATAAATTCTATGTAAAACTCTGTTGTAAAATCTGCACTGCACCAACAGGCTGAGGTTCCCATGCCCAGCATGCCTAGCATGTGAAATCCTGAGTCATTGCCCTTGAACTAATTCTGATTTTACTGGCAGAGATGATAATCATATCAGTCAGGTGTAGCTGAGATCTATTCACAGTCATTACTGTGTACAAAAACAATTTAGGTCAGCGGGAGTGAATCCTGGAGAGGCATTACACACATACTAAACGACACATTAAAATCCCTCTGCTGCTTATCTTGAAGTTAACACGACTCTATGAAACTGGAAAAGTCTGTTCACTCTTAAATATTCCCATAAGGGAGAAAAGTGGAAGGGAGTTAACCACCAGGGAACATAGCCAGAATGTGACTGTCAAATACACACACACCCACACGCTGGAAACAAGAAAAATAAAACATGGGTTTCATCTTACACATGAAAAAACTGATTTCATTTCTCCTCTATTTTCCCTGATAAAGCATTATGTCATACTTTATTAAAACTCTGCTTCATATAAAAACAAGTGAGGTCAGGGAGCATGAGCCAGTCCATTATTTGTTGATTTAACTTAAAAATAATTGTATTCTGGCTGGCTGAAATTTTCATTAAAATGCAATTTAAATTAACGACTATAAGCGTGTCAGCTTAATATTTTAATTTTAATGAACATAAAAATTGAAGGCAGCCATTTTACTAATTTACACATTTTTTTCTATATTAAGGCTAATTCACTACAGTTGAATTAGTTACATGGCCAAAAATGTATAGGAACATCACCGCATGGAAAAGTGGAAAGAATAAAAGCAACGGTTGCTGAAGGAAAATTAATGACAGGGTAGTGTCCTGCCTTGCAGCTGTTACCAAAGTGTTTTATTCCTTATATTATTCCTTACCCAAGTGTTCTTCCTCTTATACCACAGCAGAGAAGAACACAGAACACCACGTCATACTGGTCATTCATTTATAGTCATGTCTAATGCTGTGGAACATCCACAAAACCAGCTAGTTCCTTTTACTAATCCATGAAAAGCTTTTCCCCTCTCTTGAGGTTAATTAGAGAAAAAAAATGCCACCCTGAAGACTTCCCTATGTTGGAATCTGTACCGAAGCACTGGTATATAAGTCCTTCTGTCCTTCTGTAAAGCGAAATAAGAACCTTCTCATACAAAACACTGCACACACATCACACACATGTGGAGAATCTGCAAAGCAAGACTACCTCCTGCTAATTTCTTGCAACGCCTTCTGACCAACTTGAATGGAGAATTCAACAGTTCTGCAGTTTATCTGTACTACTATGTAGGTTTGCTGGAACGACCTAGCAAGTCTCAAAAACCAGAAAAAAAGAGGCTTAATGTCCTCTGATCTGCTTGCTACTGGAGATGAAATAACACTATATACTAATATACTAATAGTATATTCTATACATAATTATAGAAATATTGAAAAACAGCACCACTTAGCTGAACGTCTAGCTTATACTTGGAAATCAACTATTCTGGAAAATCAAACATTAAATATAACTAGAGAGGTGAATTTCCTGAAGAAAATGCGAGTGTGATTGCAGTGAAGCAGTGACGTTAGCATCAGCACCGTTCGCTTTAGTGTGTGTGTGTGTGTGTGTGTGTGTGTAAGAACATATTTTTGGGCAGAAGGTTCCAATACTTTTGATTGACTCATG
>JAOVVG010000023.1:11648059-11661407 GCA_028566375.1 Leptodoras nelsoni
GACACGGGGAGGACATGCAGACTCCACACAGAAAGGACCCAGACCGCCCCACCCGGGGATCGAACCCAGGACCTTCTCACTGTGAGGCGACGGTGCTACCCACTGAGCCACCATGTGTCCCATTACATCAGTTATGAAACCATTTTTCTTTTATCTTTGCTTTTGGATTGCTGTCATATTAACAGGACAAATTCAATGATAAATTAGCATTTTTTTAGATGAACTGTCATTGCTCTCAGAACGACCTTCAATTTTTCATGGCCTGGATTCCACAAGGTGTTATACTTGTAGTACTACAGATTTGTCAGCTGTGCATCCAAAATGAGGAGGACCCACTGAACTTATTGTCATGTTCATGGGACCAGAACCAAGAAAACCTTCCCCACACCATTATACCATTGCCATCAGCAGCAGCTGTTTTGTCAAATCTTGTTCATTCATTCTGTTAATCCCAAATTCTGACTCAGCAACCATCTAGGTGTTAAGATTCATCAAACCAGGCTACACTTTCCAAGCCTTCAACTGTCCAGTTTTTTGTAAGCCTGTAATCAGTGTAGCCTCAGATTCCTGTTCTTGACTGACAGAACTGGAGCCCAGTGTTCGCTTATCTGTCGTTTATCTGTTCTAGCTCACATTCTACATGGTGTGCATTATGAGATGCTTTTCTGCTCCCCATGGTTGTCCAGAGAGGATATTTGAAGTATGGTAAGCTTCATTTCAGTTCAAGCTTGTCAAGTTCAGTTCAAGTTCAAGCCAGTCAAGCCAATCATTTTCCTCTTAGTTCTCTTGTCAACAATCTGTAACACAGCTGCTCATTGATAAACTCTCGAGAAAGGAAAAAAAATCAGCCAGTAAGTGCTAAAATCAGCCAGTCTCACAGCAACAACTATGACAAGTATGATTTACTTTTTGATGCCAAGTGAATCTTAACTGAAGCTCTTAATCTGTAGCTGCATATTCTTATGCATCACACTGCTCCCGCATGATTGGCTGACTGAATAATTGCATGAACAACATGTACATGTGTTCCTAATTCAGTGCCTGGTATATGCAGCATAAAAGATCGCAACCCATATGGCTCGTGTGCATATTACTATATTACTATTATGTTTTATTATGGCTCATTTTGAATACATACCTACACTTAACACAAGATGTTAAATCTATAGTTCATTTATGCTATTGTTGAATTTTTAAATCATTTGTTTTTAAAAACCTAACATTTCTTAATGGTAGCACTTTTGACTTTTAAAGGTAGTTGTTAAAGGAGTGTCTGAGCTACTGTTGCTTGATTATAGAGACTCACTCAGCCAACAGAAAAACACTCACCGTTACAACCAGTGCATGGTAGAACTCCCACCTTCCCCACGTTCTTCACACTTGCCAAAAAGCAGAGTTTCAACACTTTCAGATAAGGACTCCTGAAATGTTTCTTTTTTTTTTTTATTACAATGATTATTCATTTTCTTGATATGTTGTTATGCTTTGTCCTGGCAAACTAAGTGTCACAAACCTAGTAGATCACTTACAGTATATATCTGAATATACCTTAGTTACTGGCACCTTTGTTGAAAATGAGGAGGAAAAAACAGAGCCAAAGTGTGACAGTCAAAACAAAGTCTCTAGACAAAGCAAACTGCGTCAGTTACTTCAACATGCTTAACAAAACAAAAGTGTACCTGCTAATACTGAGGCATTTTTAAAGCCGAAGGTTTGTCAAGCCACAATTGACTGTAATTTACTGTAATTCTGTTTATTGCTCTTTATAGAAAGAGTTTATTATCATTTTCATTTTGTTACTTCCAAGGCTGCTTTCCTTTACAGCATTTCTTTAAGCCAGTGATTCTCAATTATTTTCTGTTAAGCCCCCGCTAGGAAGAAGAAAGCACTTTGCACTAAAATTATGAACAGCCCTAGCTGATATTTTAAATAAATTCAATAAAACTACTGTCTTCCTTAAAAGATTTTTTTCATATTGATATTTCTATCAGTCCCTAGAAGCTGATTTTCCATGGAGGGTGCACATATTTATGTACATAGTTGCTTTGTTATCCATCACCAAGTGTCAGATAAACACCAAGTCAGATAATAGATATAAAAAAATGCTCCAGGTAAAAAAAATATATGAGAAACTACAAGAACTTTACTGTAAAACTGAAAAAAGATAACCATTTACATTTACGGCATTTGGCAGACACCCTTATTCAGAGTGACTTACATTTGTGTCATTTATACATCTGAGCAGTTGAGGGTTGAGGGCCTTGCTCAAGGGCCCAATGGTGGCAGCTTGGTGTTGCTGGTATTTGAACTCATGACCTTCCAATCACTAGTCCAGTCTCTTAACCACTGAGCTACCACTGCTGATTTTTAGATTTGAAGATTTTTTTTAATTCTTGGCATTATCATATTCAGTTACCATATTGTTGCAAAAAGAAGCCCTTCCATCACCTGAGCTTCACCACGTATCACTGAAGTTCAAACCTTTTGTCCCTGAACACCATAACCACCATTATCATTGCCCACAAAGTGAACCTCTATATTCACTGTACAGTATGGTGTTATTGAGGTTTTAGGGTTGTTTTGTTGCTGGGGGGTCAAGGGCTCTTGTGAAAACTGATGAAGAATCAGGGTCTTTTAGGACTTTTAACAAGTTGATGATCCCAAATAAACACCTAAATGAACACAGAAATGGTTGTGAAAGACAAAATCAGTATGTTTCAATGGCCATTTCAGTGTCCCCTGAATAAACAAACACAAAGATTACAAAGGGTTTTATAATGTCTTGATGGACAAGCAGTCCAGAATGCCTGTGAAAGTGTCTCAAAGGCTGTAAACAATTCATTACTCAGGAAAATGTTTTGTATTTGAAAACATAAATTGTATTGTGTTTGTTTATGAAAAGAATTTGCTGTGGTACTGTATACTGTATCTGTGCAGCGAGGTGTGTGTTGGATTTCATTCCCAGTATTATGATGTCATTGCTGGCTTATGCACAGATAAAGAACACTTACTGTTACTGGGAACTCGATAAAAATGTCTCATGGGTTTGAAGATGCAAAGGTTTGAGAGAGCCAGTTTTTATGTTTATGAGAAATTTAAGCAGTATCTGTGGAAACTGTAAACTCTACAGATAGGATTTATGGTGTTTAACTACTGATTTGCAGTTTCTTCCCAGGGCTAGAATAATATGAGAAAGACATTACATTTAAAATGAACATGCAAAGTTATACAGTAACTGTAAACTCAAAGTAAATATTAATTCTAAGTACAGTAAAAAATGTAGTAGGTAATGTTTCCAGAGGAATTCATATGCAGCAGATTTTCTCTTTAAAAAGTACAAAACATTACATTTAAAACTTAGTCCGCAAATGATTGATTATTATTTATTTTAATTAATTAATTATTATTAATTAATTATTTTTTCCCCTAGTAGTTGGCTCAAGACCTAGATTCACAAATCATTCTTATTCTTATTATTATTCTTATAAATGTTTTTTTTTTTCATATTGTTAGATGTGGCACCTTCTCAAAGTAATATTTGTATAGCTGCAGAAATATTGACACCCTTAATGGAAATCAGATTGAAAGACGGATATATAGTATAATACGATAACACAGGCATCAAGGTCTGTTACCAAAGTTGATGACTTGACGAGTATATTTTGATGCGCCACCTTTTCAATTACTGGCTTTCAGTAGGGTTCAAACTTTGAGACTAGACATGGGCATTATAAAATGATGTTTTAGAAACACCTACCTGCAGAGGCAACCAGGTTTTGGTAAAAGCATTCATGGTTTCATGTCTTCTGACCACAACATAACATATACTGACTTCTAATGACTTACCCAGAAGTTCAGTTGATGTGTGGGTTGCTGTTAGGAAGTTTTGTGCAACTCTTGTGAAACAAGATTTTGCTATGAAGATGAATCCACCTTAGGGTGGATTCTGAAACTTAAAAACCTGAACAATCATCCTAACGGTATAACTGTGATTTCTGTAACT
Source organism: Leptodoras nelsoni (assembly GCA_028566375.1). Lineage (NCBI taxonomy): Eukaryota > Metazoa > Chordata > Actinopteri > Siluriformes > Doradidae > Leptodoras > Leptodoras nelsoni. Next base: position 11,652,063 of record JAOVVG010000023.1, read on the forward strand.
GTGATTGTTTTTGGAGCTATAAGCTTATCCAATTCCTGGCAAATTTTCAGCTTTTCAGGATTTGAACTTTGTGCCCTGATTGTGCTTGATGGAATTTTTATGGCTTATGTATTATATCTATCTGCCACTTTTGTGTAAAGACTCTGTGTTTTCTCTCATGGTGATGGATAACATGTAACACCTATAATTTGGTCAATTTTGAGATTCAGCAGAGCAAGCTAACTTGCCTTTATTTTACTTCTAAGGTGTAAATATTTTTCCATAAAGTTTTTTAAGAATTATTTTTGCTAATGCAGTTAATTTCTCTGGTGTTTTATACAGTATTCTTTAAGTAATGATTATTCTATTTAAATAATATTCATTCTATGAAAGGCATCAATATTTATGTTCTTTTAGCATGAATAAATGAGGTAATTTTGATTTTAAAATGGTATGTCAGTACATTATTGTACTTCTGTGTTATTCTCCATCCCATTTATGAGCCATCTGAATTGATGTATAAATCATAAATGCATTGTTAAATACATCACATATAGCAGGCTTGGGCTATAAGTTAAGAGCTCTGTGTTTTGTTTTGTTTAAACATTCATAACAAAGTAGGTAACAGAGCACAAAATGATGGTTTTGTCTCATTAACTGGTATTTGAAAAAATCTTTTCTGTAGTATTTCTGAAGTAACTGCATTTTCAACAGTCTGATTTCAAAAGCACAAATTTAAGTAAAGAAAAAAATCCTTCCTATTTGCTCCTCTACATTAATAGATCCGGCCCATGTCTTTTTTCAGCGTGTTCTGCTCTTTTCACCTTTATTGTCACTGTTTGTTTTGTGAGTCTGTAATAACCCCATAACCCCTCTGTGTTTGTGGATCTTACAGGTGTTTGATCCTCTTTTCAGCAGCCTGGAGACTTTAACTACAGGGAGGGGTGTTAGATATGGCCCAGTGACTCAAATAATGTGTTTTCCTGACATTCCATGGCATCAACCCCTCCCCACCTAACCTCCACCTCGCTACACTGAAACAGCTTCATTGTAGTGTGTCAGTTGGACTGAAGTCCTAACAAAGACAAGATTCTTGTAGAGAAAGCTAATAGACCTTGGAGAGGCGAGGAGATAAGGAAAGGACTGAAGCACTAAATCAGCACCTCCTTGCTGGAGGACATTGTTTAGGCTGTTTTTCTTTACTCTGTTCTACTAGAACACTGTAGAAAGATAATGAATAACTTGGGCACTGACCTCTTTATTTGTTAAAAGTACACAAATAAAATGATAAAGTATTCATTTTGATAATGTAGATAATCTGGGTATTAACTAAAATGAATGAGTTAAAAGTGTGTGTGTGTGTGTGTTGGAAAAAAAAATAAAAATAAAAAAAAAATATATATATATATATATATATATATACAGTATATATCAAAATTAACCAAAATCTTCAAATACTTTGTGGCAATGTATATAATAATATATATGAAATATATAGAATGAATCCTTGGTAAATACTTAAACTATTTAAAAAGGAAAGAGTCACTATATCAGTTTAGTTTATTATATTATGGTACAGAACTTTTTAGACAGATATATATATATACCTATATATATATAGGTATATGCAACACATACATATATGCAGGTTTTTTTGTGTTTTTTTGCTTGAGCATGATGGGTTTTTGTCCCTTCAGCCAAAGGGAAAATATATATGTAATCCACATTTAAGTCCCCATTACTTGTAAGGACACTTGAAGAATTTTATTACATTTAATATACAAACACATGCATCATGTACAAAAACATAACGATTTCAAGCAACTCAAGTAAGAGATCCAGTAACCCTACTGCATTTTTTCAATTTGACACACAATGATACTTTTGTTCCTCTGTTGTCTCAGAGTGTTACCAGTCTTTCATCTCCTTAGTCCGATCAAAGCAAGGACAAGGTCAGACTCTAACCTTTCCTTCTTCGTTTCTCTCAGTACCTCAAACATAATCTTTTCTGTCGTAGGTGCTGGGTGCTACAGATCGTGTGGTGGAGTAGACCATCCTGTTCCCTGTACTGTACCTTTTCTCTTGACGTGGTGGGCAACTGCAGCACAGAATTGCACCTCCAGTCAGCAGCAAAGCGGCAGCTGCCCATCCCAGGTACAGAGACGCTCCGATCTCTCGTTTCTGTGCATCTGTTATTACCGGGTTATAGAAATCCATGATGATCGTGTGGGCCGACCAGGACACAGGGATCAACTCCATGATAGCAGCACAGATGAATATCACGCCAGCAGCGATGATTACCTTGGCCTTTGTGCGCTCATCCTCTATGCAGTTTGTACACTTGGCCCCTGCGATAGAGACCACAACTCCCAGGACTCCCAGCATGATGGCAATCACACACAGAGCTCGAGCTGCCTGTAGATCTTGGGGCAATGCCAGCATGGAGTCATAGACCTTGCACTGCATCTGGCCTGTGCTCTGCACCACGCAGTCCATCCAGATGCCCTGCCAGATGATCTGTGCCGTCACAATATTCGAGCCTATGAAGGCGGTCACCCTCCACATCGGCAATGCACAGGACACAATGCCAACAATCCAGCCCAGCATGGCTAATATGACACCCAATATCTCTAAACCCAGAGCGGCCATTGTGTTCTGCTTCAATCTTCCAGAGAAATGAATACACAGGGCTGAGATGCTGAAGGAGGTTCTCTGCAATGACCCAATACTTTATGTACACTGAAAAAGGTGGAGTCTTGGGTAGATAAGGTCGCACAGTGATTGGTCAAACATTTTGAAATAATGTTTTTTTTTCTAGTATAACCTTGCCACAGAGGCTTTTTTTTTAATGATTGAACTATTCTGCATAAAGTAAATAGTGCATTGATAACCATGTCTTAGGGGTTTCTGGTTAAAGGATAACTTCTAGGTTACACTTAAACCATAAACGGAACAATATCTCAGGAAACAAGTATGACCTAGGAGGATGGGTCAGACATGACCAGGTGCAGGTGTTTACATTGTGTTGAGGAATTTTAGGCTATAATCTCCTGGAATCACTGAGCAGAGCCTCATAAAACTGCCATATAAAGGTATTTGCTCGGTGGTAGTCAGTTATGAATTGTTGACAGTCTAACAGACGTGACACCCTGAATGACAAATTTCCTTGATAGAACAGCCAATCGTTTTTGCTAAAATGATATGCAAACAGTAAAATAGTACAAATTCTGTAAGACCTGCGTGAAACTGATTATCTGATAGGGCTGGAATCATATCTCCTGTCTTTTATTCAGGGAAACAGAGCACAAAGGAAATAGTGTATGTCAGCCAAATCCGTGTCATTCTCAATGGCAATCTCAGTTTTCACTATCATATACTAGTTTCCTGAATATTACATTATATATTTCTTTAATTTTATTAAATTCCTGACCATAATATTGACTAAAAATCCAAATTTTTCATAAAAATATATGTCTTCCAACTATATTTTACCAGCAAAACAAAAAATGCCACATTACAGAGATTTTGCAGGCTTAACCCCAACTTAGCAAAAAGGAAGGTGCTTTCATCTCATGGTGGCTAGTTTCAGTTACGCTCTCCTGAATTAAAGAATTGAGCCGTGGACACAAAGGAGCAGAAGAAGGTCTGAGAACAACGGCTGCATTGTACCCAGTCACGTCTACCCTGATGGACGGAGCCCTCAAGAGCTGGGTAGATTTCAAATGATATACAGCACTTTAGACTAAGAATTCCTTATTTCAGCTCACCCAGCTTACCTTTACAAAGTCTCAGGTTTCCAGGAATGGGCATCCATTTAGAAGTAGACAGAAGCTGAAATACTGCAGGAAACATTTATGTACTGACTGACTTGTAAGAAGAACTTTATTACCTCCATAAAATTATTCATTACTAAACCTTGCAATGCCCATCAGCCTTAATCATGTAAACTCTGAGGGCCTGAAAACGTTCAACATATTGTGACATGCAGGATACCTTTTTAGTCAACATTCAGTTCTCATTGTTTCTCAAAATCTAGATGTAACACAGGTTATTACACGCTAAGACGTCCATTTTAAATCTACATGCTAAAGAACATATCTATTTGCTATTTGGTGTTGACTGAATTAAATCTATGCTGTAGTTCAAGCATATATACCTTTTCTATCATATGACTCTGGTGTTTTTCCTAAGTGAATAAAATTCCAGCATTTTTTATTGTCACTGAATGCACACTCATTTACCAACCTACACCATTCAAACATAGTCCCTTCTGCAATATCCATTTGGAGCCATTGATTTCACTGATGAGTACTGTGCTCCGGTAGATGCGGGATCCTTGGGTGCTCTGGAAGGACACGAACAGGAAAGTATGGCTCCCCCTAGGATGAGCAGGCAGGAGGCACCCCAGCCAAAATACAGTGAGTTTCCGAACTCCCTCTTCTGCGTGTCCTGTAGCAGTGGGTCATGGAAATCCAGGACAATGGTGTAGGCTGACCAGCACACAGCCACAAGCAACAACAGCCCAGCGCTTCCGAATGCCGCACCAGCACCCAGCATGATGCGAGGCTTGCTGGACACATCCGACGTACAGTTGGTGCACTTGGCGCCTGCTACAGCCAGCGTCATGGCCACCACACCAATGAACACAGCGACGACAACAAGAGCTCGTGCTGCCTGCAGGTCTCTGGGCAGCGCTAACATGGAATCGTAGATTTGGCAATGCATCTGGCCTGTACTCTGAACCACACAGCTCATCCACAGGCCCTCCCACACTACCTGTGTGATAACGATGTTCTGACCCACGTACGCCGCCACGCGCCACATGGGTAGGCAGCAGGCTACCATTGCGCCCAGCCAGCCAGCCACAGACAGAATCATGCCCAGGATTTCCAGGCCGGCTGAAGCCATCAACTCTCTGGAGCTCTACACACTGGGGTCCTCTGTGTCCAAGCACGATATTAGATCTCTCCGGCTCCTGACACTGGCCAGAGCTAAGAAGGGAGGGAAGGAGAGGCAGAGAAACAGATTCTACCTTCTTTATACTTATAGTTCGAAGGTGGAGTCAGACCATGATGGCATCATCTTTGCACGGGTATAAGAGCAGGGATTTGGAGATTAACTACTTTTTTGATGGGGTGGCATTATCAAAGACACATAGCTGGGGTTGTTAATGTACAGAAATAAGTGTTGTACTAGCATCCTGTACAATACTATAACAATACTGATAAATGCTCATTTGCATATAATATGGTGTTATGTGTTATTTGTGAAATTAACCAAATTGATAACATAATCAAGATATTTTATAGTAATTCTATGTTAATATATAGCAAAATAGTCTAGTGACAAGTTGTCTTGGAAGGGACAATAATCAATTGCCATTATGCCAATACCCACAGTCACAAAGAAATTTTAAAGGTCAAATTTCAGAGCAACTGCTCTTTAAGTAGTAGTTTTTTTTCCTCTTGAAATTGGATGCACGGTTCTCCCATTAACCTTGAGGAAAAGCTGCTGTATCACCTTCTCAATAAGACATGTATGAAGGCTGGACAATTCCACTCTTTGTCTATAGAATGATCAAGACCTGTTATCTGATCTCATGTCTATAACAGCTTCTATTTGCACTCATAAACTAGTCTTTTGTTTTGGTCTCTATATAATTCTATATATTTAATGTTTTTTTCTGGACTGAAATGAATTCAACCTTAAGGAAAAAGTAACTATTAGAACTATAAAATCAAACTCATGCTAATAAGTCTGGGGTGACCTTCTCATGCTACACAATGTAGTTAACACTCGGACAATGGATAAGCCACCAGACTGCAGTGTGGAAATGGAGGATTAGTGTCCCCTGGCCCTACTTCAGTAAAATGTTTCAATATGCTGGAGTAAGCAAAGACTCTTATAAAATGAGGTGTCTTATGAACGCTATCTAATTTGAAAAAGCATGTTGAGGTAAGTTTCACTAACTGGCTATAGCATTTAACTTTAAGTTAGTCTGTGCTCTTTGCTAAGGCCAGGTTATTTTTTGCTTTTTAATACTTTAGTACATTTAAAAGCAGAAACTTTTTTAATCTTTCACTTCATTATGTTTTTGATTGAACTGAAGAGTTTGACACATTACATGTAATTTCGTTTAAGTATAAATTCACACTAAGCTTTCCACTCTTTATTCTTATATAATCTCAGGTCCAAGTTTATAAAGGTGATTAAAATTATCTGTCCTAATGATCTGTTGCTATAGGAAGTACCATTGATTTTTGATTGGACTGTCAGTAGCATCTTACAAACAGCAGCAGTAAATGAAGTGGTAATTTTCTGAAATTACTTCTGTGATGTTAAAATGTAATGTAATGTAATGTAATGTTACATCAAGATAAATTTGGGTATCTAACAGGTAGTAGCATATATTAATACTACAGCTTATAAGAATAGGTGTTACATTTACTCTTTGCCTTTAGTTATTTAAATTATATATATATTTTTTTATCATATAATGATTAAATCCTGATTCATTTCAGACTAACATATCTATCGAAATGACAGAAGGTTGCAAAGTCTTTGGCAGAAAATTAAAATAATAAATAATAAAAAACATCTAGTTTAAGCAGTTTTTGACCACAGTTTCCAAATCCCATTTCCAGAAAAGTTGGGACACTTCCTAAAAATGCAATAAAAATTTAAATGTGTAATTTGGTGATTCACTTGAACCTTTATTTAATGGACCAAAAAGAAAAATGAAAAGAATTTCAGTGTTTTCAATGGAAAATCCAATTCTATTTGTAAAATCTAAACAAATGTAGAAATTGTTGCCTGGAACACATTAGAAAAAAGTTGGGACAGAGGCAGGTTTACTACTGGGTCACATCACCTTTTCTTTTAATTATGCTTTTTAATTATCTGGCACACAGTTTTGCAAGTGGAATTTTTGCTCATTCTTGCTGTATACAAGACTTGAGCTGCTCAGCAGTCCGTGGTCACTGTTGTCTGATTCCCTTCTTTATGATGTGCTGTACATTTTAATTAGGAGACAGATCTGGACTGCAGGCAGGCCAGTTAAGCCACACTGTTGTAACTTGTACAGAATGAGGCCTGGCGTTGTCCTGCTGAAATAGACACGGTGTTCCTGGGAAAAGACGTCATCTTGATGGCGGCATATGTTTCTCCAAAATACCAGTCTCTGCATCAATGGTACCTGATGCACCCCCATACCAATTCAGATGCTGTTCTTTTCACTTTCCATTGGTAACAGTCTGGATGGACTTTTTTCATCTTTGGCACATAAAATCCAGCATTCATTTTCCCCAAGAACAAGCTAAAACGTGGACTCATCTGACCATAGAACAGCCCAGAACTCATCAGTGTTTCTGAACAAAATTAATATATGGCTTCCAATTTGCATAATACAGTTTCAGGTTGCATTTCTTGATGCAGTGGCAGACTGTGTTAAGTGACAATGTTTTTCAAAAATAGTCCTGATCCTATGTGGCAATCCTGTCCTGACTTTCTCATGAATTTGGCACAAAGTGGTGAACTACGACCCATCCTTGCAAAGCCTAAGCCTTTGGTGGATGCTCCTGTTATACTCAATCTTGATGGCCTAACCTGTTACCAGTTACACTGCTAATTGTGGAACCTTCCAGAACAGTGTTACTTGTATAACCTTTTCAGTCTTATGTCCCTCCGTCCCAACTTTTTTTTTTAGTGTTGTTTTTCATATTTACAAAATACAATTAAGTTTGTCAGTGAAAATGTTTTCTTTGTCCTTTTATCAGTGAAATAAAAGTTCAAGCCATTTAACAAATTACAGTTTTTAGTTTTTATTGCATTTTTAGAAAGTGTCCCAACTGTTCTGGAAATAGGGTTTGTATTTCAGATTCATTTCATTCAGATAAGGCTTTTAGGAGTAAATCTTTGTGTATCATTCTGTTGGACTGGGAATGTTTAACTGGAGCAGATACAGTTTTGAATCATTACAGCCGAGCTGATTGGATGAGAGGTTCGGCTTGGGAGGATCTGTCTAACTGCAGATGGCACCAAGTGGAAGAGTATGAAAACTACAGCTGCTGAGAGATCTGACCATTCACCATAGTTTTTTTGTAACTGATATCTTAAAAAAAAAGCATAGAGATGAAACTGATTGCAGCTTTTGCTCTGCATTATGAATAACTCAACTTGAGGCAGCTTTTTTATTTATACTCAGATAGCTCAAATATTTGGTGTTATTACCAAAGTTTTCAGCTTGGAAGAAAAAAGATAAGATAAAAATCACTTTCTATGTAAACCTTTGGGGAAAACCTCTTCTTTACTCTGCTTTAGCTAGACAAGCTTTTTTAAGCAAACATATTTCACTGTTTAAAATGATTAACCTGATTAAGTATTAAGTATTAATATACACAATTTCTATGTGCTGTACATTTAAGTTGTACTTATTTTACTAAAGGTGTATGGAAAAGAGATGTTGGTAAAATGTACATGAAAAGAATTGAAACATACAATCCATCCAAAACATCTATACGTCTTTAGCAGCTGTATCGTCTTTGAATCATGATCTACAGGTAAGCACATGTTAAATTGGAAGTGGAGATTAAAGGGAACTGGTATAATGGGGTGGATCTCTATATAAATCTAATGGGAATGTAAATCAGAGTATGGTGTAATGGTGATGATAATAATACAATGATAAGGGAATAAAACTGTCTAAACTGACAAACAAACTGAACTATGTATATCTTGATATCCAAAATCTGTTATTTAAATCCAGTGCGCAGGCTAGAAACACATAAAAATGACATATTTTAAGTCTATTTCAATTATTTTATTGTTGAGAGCATTGTTGGCAGACAAGACAGACGTAGTGCTTCTCTTAAATCCTCTTAAATCACAATTCAATCCCTGCTACTTCCAAAAAAAATAAAAACAAGCACGAAGACAGGCGTTTTTTCTAGAAAGCTTTGTAAAGTGAATATTTAACATGTGAACAAGACAGGTGATGTACATGTTGAATCATGCACTGACTTGTAATTAACCTTTTGGGTGTGCATTAAAACATTTTGTGCTTTGAAGTTCTTGAATTCGTAATGTTTATCTTTGTTTTGCTTTATTTTACTATAACTATAGTAAAAAAAACTATTTTACTACAACTATGATGAAATTTAAAAATGGGTGTAGTTACAAGAGGTTATCGGTTTTGGATTTCCAAAATGGTTGTACTTGGAGCTCTTTGTTATTCTACATGTTTTAAACATTTAAACTGCGATTGAAATGGGTCCTGGGGCATGTACCACCATTTTGGATTTCCAAAATGGTTGTACTTGGAGCTCTTTGTTATTCTACATGTTTTAAACATTTAAACTGCGATTGAAA
>JAOVVG010000023.1:11785631-11798832 GCA_028566375.1 Leptodoras nelsoni
CGGCTATGGGCAGCTATAGCATCACCCGGATTCGAACTCGCGATCTCCGGATGATAGGGCGAACGAGTTGTCGTTGCATCACTCAGGAGCCAACTGGATATCATTGTTACATGAAAGTTAATTCATGTGTGTAGAAAATACCTCAAAGGTGAACTTCTCTCTGTTATTGAAGAGCATAAGGATAGTCATCTGAAAGGTGGACACTTGGAGAATGTGCTTCCTGGTGTTGGATCCTGTCACCTGAGCACCACCAACGCCCACGTCTGAACCGTCCTCCTAGTGAAGAAGATGCGGAGACAGAACACAATGCATTATTATAACACTTATCCTTAACTCTTATGTTCCCTATATTAATAATTTAGTCATTTTATCACCATGTATCATACCCAAGCACAAGTTAAGACACAACACACCGCTAGAAAATACAAGTCCATTCTTTATTCCGAGTCTCAATTTTTAATCATCTTAGAAGTAATTTAGTGATATATGTAGGGGGTAAGTTTACAATTTCATTGTAAGGTTTAACAGTTCTGAAGTTTTATTTATTACCCCCATTTACCTTACTTACTAATTTCGGTGATTTTAACATTTTTCTCCATAATCCAGGTAAAATAACCTGGATAGGCCAAATCCCAAATGGTTTCCGTTTTACTTTTTTTGATCACTACACTGGGCATAACAAAAGAGTGCAACCTACCTTACAGGCATAGATAAAGATACATAATCTTAAATAAAAATTCACATTTTATATAGAGTTGGATCTTATATAGAGAAGCACGCTGAGTAAAATAGGCACTTCTCCCGTCAGGTCATGTATGTTACATAGCAATGTTAGCAAAATATAACTGTAATAAAAAACATTAAGCAAACTACGGACAAAAATATAATTTATCATCAGGTCAAAATGCTGCCTATTTAGAAAGTTGTCAAACAAAATAAAGACGTAATTTAAGAACAATATTTGAAAAAAAGGCTTCCATGAAAATATAGGTTAAATATCTAAGTATTACCAACTGCAGGCCTAAGTTCACCGTTACACAAAGTGGTCTAGGTGGTCTTGACTTACTAGCGCTGACACTGATACCTTTTTGATTGGCCCATAGAAGGTAGCATTGAGGTCTGCCGAGCCCATGTGGTGCTGCAGTGTGAGCTGCCGGCCACTGTGCTTGGCCAAATAAAATCTGAAATATCACAGGAAGTCAGTTATAAATGAGTACATGCGTCTCAGCTCTATTTTGTCCATTATGTTTAGTCTGCTAAAAGCACTTACATTTAAATTGCACAAGGTACTTTAGAGAAATGACAATGACTTATGTACCTTCTAAAAACCTCAAATGCATGTCTGGGAGATGGGGGGATGTTGCACTTGGGGGTGGCTGACTGAGTGGGCCAGTAACCTGTCGTTAACACCCTCACTGTGAGGTCAACACCACCCAAAGACACCTAGGAATGATTAAGTGAAACAGAGTAGCCATTATATTCAGTAATTATTCAGAAGTGCTCCTGCTGTCAGATATACAAATATAACTGTGGTATCCCATTAGTTGAATTGGTTCTTGACATTCTTTGTCTTACCCCTGTTGATTGTAGGTGCTGGCGAAACTCATCCATGGTTGTGTTTGAGATGCTCATGTCCCTGAACATGCCTTCCAGTTTGGATGTGAACTGACAGCCACACTCCGTCTGCAAGTTTAAAGACATTTGGAGACTCGGTGATTATAACACGAAGTATGTCATTCATTTGATCAAGTAAGCTAATCCTGTGTAGCAGTAAAACTGCTTTTCACTAGTTCTGCAGGATATTTAATCTTCTTAATTAAATGTGTATTCTATTGTATAATCTGCACAAAGTTCACAGAATCACAAATTAAAAAAAAAAAAAAAAACACAGAAAAGGCAAATAAAAGAGATGCCATATACACAGATGTACACATCTATAAGCCCAATGGACATGTAGAAAAGCTGAAAAGCCTTTTAAGCAAGTAGGACTCAGAAAGATGGAATCAGGAGGCCCTGGAGCTGTGAGGCAACACCTCCTGCTATAAATTTGGTTTATACTAAGGGTTTGAAAAGGATGCTTTAACTCCTAAATCATATAAAACCCTGCTTTGTGTAAATACAACAGGCAAAACATGTCACAACCAATATTTAAAGCAATTATCATGGGCCCTATTCAGACATGCACTTTAATGGCATTTAATTAGGAGGGGTTTAAGTGGAAATACAAGACAGAGTCAAAATGGGCCTTAAAGCAATGCTTCAATTGAACAGGATCAGAAGGGAACAAGTGTGAACAGGAACTGACGTATTGAGAAAAATGTCGATCTACACACTGACTTCTTTGAAGGCAGTGGACTTCAAACACATGCAAGAAGTTAAAAGAATAGCAGAAATTGGACTGATTCAGAAATTCTGAAATTAAGGTGCTCTTGGTAATTTGTAGTGCAGATAAAATTCTTGGTCAAATGAATGGCACATACAGTACTGCATGTATTATTTATGAGCGAACCACCACCAGGCCTTAAAAATGTAGCAAGACCTGTTTTTGTAACAGTCTTAATTTTACAAACAGGAGCTAAAAATCACCCCGAAGTGCGCTCAGAGAGCACAGAATGTCTTCCACAGCCGACAGGCAAGTATTTTTTAATGACGGGATCGCACATCCACTGCAAAGTTTAATGGGTTCTTTTCTAGCCCACACTACAATTTTTCACCAACTTCCATGACAATCGGCCCTGTAGTTTTTCTACAATCTTGCTGACAGTTAAACCAATAAACAAGCAAACAACACCAAAAACACAACCTCTTTGATGAAGGTAACCAGTCACAGTAGTGATGTATACAAGTAAAACCCAACACCTGTACCACAAGAAGACTAGTCCTTCTTGTTACTAATAGTAAGCCTGAATACCCTTAAAATATTCTCCAAATAACAAGAACGCTACTAAAGGAAAACCATTTCAGACATGTGACCTTGCTGTGACATCGATTCTGTTTTGATCAGTTCCTCTACTGGTTAAAATGATAATTCCATATAAAACATTCAACCACTCATTCCTGAGATATCTTGCACAGACAGGCAGAAAAAACATAAAACAAAAAAAAAGAACATCATGCCTCAGACACCTAGTGGCTGAATGAAATGAAATGCTCGGGAGTACATGCCTTCAGCTTTGAGATCATGTTCTTTTCTGAGTCGTCAGAGACGCTCTTATTGGTTAGGAGCCTCCTGGCCAGGTGTTGTTTGTAGTAGCGCTCAAATACATCCTTCTCCTGCATGAACCTGAACAGCACCATCGCTTTATCCAGGATTGACTCCACCTCCTGTTCTGTCAACTGCAAGGGAGGGAGAGAGAGAGAAAGAGATTGAGAGAGAGATTCAGTAAAATGACAACCATGCTCATGGTTTAATTCTCTGAACCACATGTAGTCTTTTTAGGCTTATATTTCATGCTATAAATAAAGGATCTGAAATTGAAAACTGAATAAAAGATTTGCACCTGAAATTTATTATGAAAATAATAAATATATTATTATTATTCAAACATGTTCAAGACACCAGGCTTATATATACCAGCCTTGTGTATCAGTTTCAACTCAATCTCAGCAATTGTAAAGAACAGAACATAAAGCCACATATCCAAATCCGAAAAACTGTTAGAAATTTCAAACAGCACAATGAACTTAAACTTCTGATCACACTGTATGACCCATCATTACAAATGTATTCAAGATTTATTACTAGGAGCTTGCAGACACACAAAACCCATTAGTCATCGAAAGATATCAACTGATATAAGGAAGTAGTTTTATCTTTACTGGTGACAAACAAAAAGCAATTAGTAGTGAATACCAAAGAACAGGTGACTCACCCCTTTCACGCCCTTCTTTAGCTTGTCATCGATGAAGAGGGAGAGGTACTCAGGTGACCGGGGATTCAAGTTAAGGAAGTATTCAAAGTCGCCTGCAATGGTCTGCTTGAACAAACGATCGTTATTAAAGGACTCCTGCAGGAAGCGGTCAAAGCGAGACTTCAGGTCCAGTAAGCCCTAAGCCAGAGGAGGAAGAGAGACACAAAGTGAGAGAGAAGACAGATGAGGACAATGTTTTCCACAAAGCCACTATCCATACTCATGCTTTATGGAGGTTGAGGGTACCTGTATGTAGTCCACTGGGTTCTTGCCCTCTCCCTCTTCAGACACCAGAGCTTTGCCCTGCTCCCTCAGGTAGGCACTCATACACTCGCACATCGTCTTCAGACCATTTGGCACCCGACTGAACAGCTTATACATACATGCTAGGTCTACATGCACAGACAGAGTGTTTGTCACTACAAAAATTACACCAATTAAAAATCAGAAACACCAACAAAAAAAAATCCCAGAAAGCCACAACCCACAACCGAACCTTCTGTCTTTCCATTCTTCAGCATGTGGACAAGCCCAGAGTTCTCCATCTCCACGATGGTCTTCATGTGTTTCGAAATGAGCTCTCGCTCCACCACCTTCACGATGGGCTCCTCCGTTGACTTATCCAGACAGTGCATCACTCGCTCAATCTCCTCGTTTATCCGTGCCTCCACCTTCTTTATGTACACACTTGCGCTGTTCTCGGCCAAAAACTTTTGACTCTCCATCTATTAGAATTGACAAGACAAGGACCGATGAGCTATGCATAGAAAAAACCTGACTCCTGAACTTTTTCGTAGTTAAATCTAACTTATCTACCCTAAAAATAAAGCATGACATGAAGCAAAACAAACCTGGAAAAATTCTGCAGACATTTCTAAAAACGGGGCTTCAAAGTCTTCCTCGTAGACCGACCTTCCTTCAAGGCCTAAGATCATCAACATCTGGCAGGCATTACGTATGGCACCCCTGATAATGATGAAATGCTCAGTTGTAACACAGAAGTTCATTAACATTACATAAATGGGCAGGAGCATCTTATTGCAGGAATAGATCATACCGATCCACCACTTCGCCTTTCCTCTCCCGGGCGATCATATCCAGCAGCGTCTGCCGGAGGTGGTCCCGGATGCACCCGTAGCGGACCACCTGGTCCCGGAATATGATGAGCCCTAGATTATAGACGTTCTCAACGTTGTTCTGCTGCACATACACTCGATCCTGCAAGCACAACAGAAGCAGCCCTTATGATTGCGGTGTGTACACAAAACAAATGATGAGAGGGCAACATTCAAGCAACTCACCATGTACATCAAAATGTCTCGGATCATCACCATGGCGGTCTGGTGGTCATTCCAAGCTTGGTTCAACGTTTGCAGGAAGTTGTTGTTCAGCGAATTTAAAACGTCTTCCCGTACCTGTGTGTGAGAAAAGATTATGTCAATGAAAGGAGATGTAGGAAAAAAAACTTTTTTATTTTTTACAACACAACCCCTAGGGTCAAAGAAACGAGCTTGTGCAAATATGCATTTTATAGCGCTCTCATCTTAAAAAGCTGATACGGCTGATTCACAGCATCTGCAGGCCTGCTGAACACAACATCCTGAACCATTTCTCACTTCGTGCAGCTCGGACTGTTTCTCCCCTGCTCTCTCTTACTTTATAGATGAGGTGCTCGGTGACGACTTCACGCAGTCCTGTGTATAGCTTCTCGCCGTGTTTGTGCAGCACCATGGTGTAGGCGTTCCTGTACAGCTCCTCAAAGCTCAGACCACTGTTGTTCTTCCTCTGGATCTCCTGAATGGCGTTCTTAAGGAGGTCCCAGATGTTGTTGACGTACTTCTCGTCCATGGTCATCTGAGCGGGAAGGCGAGCAGGAGAAAGATGAAAAGGACACAAGCGCATGTGAGAGATGCATGTAATCAAATCAGGCAACAAAAAGGGAAACAATCTCATCAGTCACAATAAAACAATCAGTAAATTTTCACGAAGGCACAATAATGTGTTACATAAAAGTTACGTAAAGCTCAATTATATTGTGATAAATCATTTCCAGCCTGAAACGTGTCAGCAGTTGAGCACCAGAACAAAATGCACTGCTTTCAGAAAGAAACGGATCGATCGAGCCTTTAGAGTCCGTAATGACCGAGAAAATATGTGCCACTAAACTCTCCTGAAGCTTGATGTAACTCGATGGAAAGTGGCTTCTTGAGCGCATGCACTGTTCTCCTTGCCTGTAGGCGTGGCCTATTCAACTGATTTTACATTCGATTAATAACCTGGAACAGCCAACAATACTGTTGCAGTATGTAATGTATCTATAACCAAGGTGCTGTTTATTCAAATTCATTTTGTAAATACTGTAAAAAAAATAAAGGGTATCAGGCTACCTGCATCTGCACCATCGACTACTATTTGGCATATCATTGAGAAAGCCTTAACTGAAATGGCCGTCTGTCTCTTTGTCAGTAGGATTGGATATCGAACCCCGGTGCCAATATCCTATATGACTGGAATCTACCGGACCAAAATGCAACACAGATTCTGGTTCCTGATTTGATCAAAATATTTGCCCCCCTGGGACACCCCAGGTAGCCTATTCTTATCTACTACCTAACAAACTCTTTTAAAAATTCCAAAAGTTAAACTGCGGCTATATTTCCCTCAAAGGGATTTCAACGGTTGGACGTGCAACAAATATTTAACAAGAACTGCATTTAGCAGAGGTAGGGCATCCCTGACCCTGAAGATAAGGGAGACCATTATTGATGAAGACAGCAGCCTTTCCTCAGGTTAGTAATATAATGCTGATAGAAATCTTGCATTTAGGTAACAGTGGAGACTGGGTACAGTTGTAACAAGGGGCCAGTTGTAACATGCTTCATTTCTCAGCTCAGGTCTACTGTAAAGCAATGCACCTGACAGACTGTGGTGCATAACATGTGTAATGATATCACATTCAAAAGATACAGACAGAAGTCGTTTTGTGCTTTTTTTTTTTCTTTTTTTTTTTACACCCAAAGGATAGGTTCAGACATTTTAAACCCATCATTTTGACACCGGTCTGGGAAAAACCCTAAACGACACCCAACCCTATGTGTCACATTCTAACTGCGGATCAAAACAGCTTTCAGGTCTACACGCCAAAACGAGCAGCCGGATTCAAATATACTAACACTATACACTAACATGAAGGAATAATTTACAAGCACTGGATGAATCACTGACCAGTGCAGGTCTTGGTGCTTCTCCTGGAGTGACTCATGAAATACGACAGTGTGTTATTTCAGCTAAGCAGAAGCACTTATTTCACGTTTCAGTCACCTGCTATGACTGTCATTGTAACAGATATATATCATTTCTCTCCCTTTCTTTCTTGAAGTTAAGAAGACAAAAGAATGCAGCTTGTCATGTTACAAAAAAAAAAACCAAGGCGGCACAAAGTCCACCATCCTGAAGCCTTTCAGTCAGATCACAGTAAATGTTTGTTCTACACTGTACACAACTTGCTCTCGTGTAATTTTTAAGTCGTGTGGTTTGCACACCAAATGACTGATCAGCGACATAGAGTCACACGTTACACGATCTTTTACCAGCCCGAATCGCCGACAACTGTCTGGTCTCCAAGCTACATTTAGTCAAGAAAACACATGCGAGAAGTGACGAGGAGGATGACGTGATACCGTGAGGGAGACATGTTTTTTTTTTCTAAACAATGGACGTCAGCAAAAAGTGAGCAATCCAAGCTTTTGTGCTCTGCTTTGTATATAATGACTCCCAAAGCAATTGAGTAAATTCTCTCTGCTTACACTTGATTTCAGGAAGTTGTGGTGCTTATACAAACAACAATAAAATGGCCCAAAAGTTTGTGGACACCTGCTCATAACAAGCCAGGCCTGTTGACGTTTATACAGCTCCTTTCCTGGGTTTCCTCTCACTCCGTATCTTGCTGGAGCTTGACAGGACACTCGCTGCCGGTCATTACCTGCTTGGGACACTTTTCAGTACACTATTGATGATTAGGGCTCATTAACAGGACCAGATATTTAGCATGCCAAATATTTTTTCGACAACGCGTTCGCCCTATCATCCGGAGATCACTAGTTCGAATCCGGGTGATGCTATAGCTGCCCATAGCCGGGAGCCCAGAGAGAGCAAGATTGGCCATGCTTTCAGGGTGGGAGGGGCAGCATACGTTCTCCCCCCATGTCAATCAGCGCGACACTGTCCAGTCAGGGGCATCTGTGAGCTCATGCATACAAGAGGTGGGCGAGAGCGCTTTCCTCCAAGCGCGCTACACTGCTCCCAAAGGTTGCATGAGCAGCAGTTCGAAAAGAGGTGTCGGCTTGCGTCACGTGTATCGGAGGAAGCACGCGAAGGCTTCGCCCTCCCTGACTGGCAGTTCGTCGTGACAAGGGGGGAATAGCACTGACGGGTGGGAATTGGAGACGACTAAATTAGGGAGAAAATCCCTAAAAAAAAATAATAAAATAAAATACAATTTTGGGCGTCTGAGATATTCATACACAGCCACCGAGTGCCGATTTTCGAGCCCCACACGAACGTCGATTTGCCTCTGAGCTGGAGCGACCTCCAGAACCTGACGGCAAGCGGAAAATCGGGGCTAAAATCATTTAATCTTTCTGACACTGGAGACTCCTTTCACAAATGTTTGTTATTAGTCAGCTCATCGGTCTATGTGTACTGTTACTATAGAAACGATAATGCATTCGAAAAATGAATATACATTAATATAAAACTGACAGAGCCACTGGTATGGAAAATTAACATTTGATCAATATCTCCCAGACAGAATCTGAGAAGTCTACAACACTGAGGTATACAGAATTTCTATTGTACATCCCACAAAAGAAAAATCACTGTGGAGTTGGAAATACAATTAAAAATCCTGCTCAAACAGCTACTAGTTCCTAACAGTGGAGCCGGTCTGTCGTTCTGAAAGCCCTGAAAATGCCATGATCTGATCTAAAAGTACAACACGTCTGTTCCTCACTCTGCAATTTCAGCACTGCTTCAAGACTATTACTGTCACTCTACACCAGACGATCCCAAGAAATGCAGCTTACATCATCGTTCAGCGTGATCCAGGGACACGGACGTATAAACCTAAACTGAGCTTCGGGCAATAAAAAGACATTTTCTGTCCTTCTCAATGACAATTCACCATTTCTGCTTTCATAAGGTATGTGTAGCCGGCCTGCGTGTTTCACACAATCTTTTGCTATCGTCCTATTGCTGGCGTTTGAGATGAGCTCATAACTTCCATGGCCACAACTTTGTTGCGACGGCGCTACACCGGCCACTAGTGCACATGCCACCTTATGCATTTTAGGAAAATCGATCTGAACTCACGACCAAATAGTTCTTTTACAATGCATGCTGAAAATCATACAGCTTCAGAAAAAAATCTTTAAAATCTCAGTCACCGCTGCACCAACATTCCTCTAAAAGCCAACAATAAAAAGACATGAAACTGATGGGACAGCTTTAAATATGATAGTGGCAATGATGAAAAACAAACAAGACAGACAGACAGACAGACAGACAAACAGATAGATAGATAGATAGATAGATAGATAGACAGACAGACAGGCAGGCAGACAAACAGATAGACAGACAGGCAAACAGATAGACAGACAGGCAAACAGATAGGTAGACAGGCAAACAGATAGGTAGACAGGCAAACAGATAGACAGACAGAGAGACAGAGAGGCAGGCAGACAGACAAAACAGATAGACAAGATAGACGGACAAAGAGGTAGACAGAGAGGCAGAGAGGCAGACAGAGAGACAGAGAGGCATACAGAGAGACAGAGAGGCAGACAGAGAGGCAGAGGCAGACAGAGAGGCAGACAAAGAGACAAAGGCAGACAGAGAGACAGACAGAGAGACAGACAGAGAGACAGACAGAGAGGCAGACAGAGAGGCAGAGGCAGACAGAGAGGCAGAGGCAGACAGAGAGGCAGACAAAGAGACAAAGGCAGACAGAGAGACAGACAGAGAGGCAGACAGAGAGGCAGACAGAGAGGCAGACAGAGAGGCAGACAGAGAGACAGACAGAGAGGCAGACAAACAAAGAGAGGCAGACAAACAAAGAGAGGCAGACAGACAGAGAGGCAGACAGGATATATAGACAAGACAGACAGAGTGGCAGATAGACAGACAAGACAGAGAGACAGACAAGACAGATAGACAGACAAGACAGATAGACAGACAGAGAGATAGACAGAAATAGACAGAGAGATAGACAGACAGGACAGATAGATAAGACAGCGTGGCAGACAGACAGACAGAGGCAGATAGACAAGACAGACAGACAGATAGACAAGACAGACAGACAGACAAGACAGACAGACAGATAGACAAGACAGACAGACAGACTCTTATTACCCCAAGCTCACGTTTCTCATCGTTCTTTGGAGGATCTTCATCACATAATCTGACATGTGGACCATGTTACTGCACAGACTGTTATTAAATTTGGCTAAGATTTTATTAGGATCATCTAAAACAATGCAATCTTTAAAAAAAATTACAAGAAAAGATTTAACAAGATTAACTGGGAGGAATCATCTAGGAGATGATGTCTGAGAGAGAATGTCTGAAATGTTATTGTAATACATATTTTACCAGATGACTGATTTGCTCTGTAGGACATTTCCTTGTGTTCCCTGAAACACATCAGTGATCAGTCCCCTATCTGTACTACAGCTCTGTTTTAATATAAACTCCTGACAGAAAGCTGCTATAACCTCGGTCCTGTCTAAATGTAAGCAACTTTTGTAAACATGAGAAGCGTTTCAGCTTCAGAGGAGGCAGATTAAAGGGACAGAGAACTGCTATAGCTCATTACCTGGCATTAAATCAAAGTCTTGCATCAGTCATATTAGCAACAACGTCCCATTTTTATTAAAATGACGCTCAGGTTAGAAAGAAAAACACAAGCACTTTGAGAAAAGCTTGCCGCACCGAAAGCTAACTGTCAGCTGGCTAACTAACGTTAAGTCTAACTCAGGAAGCTAGCGCTGCTTCCTAATGACCGCACAGCACAATGTATTCCACACACGGCACATGTAAACAGCTAACCTTAATGTTGGACGTTAATCTGGAGGGATTTTACACCGGCCTCCGTGAACATAGCTGCTGAAATCCGGAACAACTAACGCTAACTAACGGGGGCTAGTTGACTAGCGTTAGCCGGATAGCTAGTTTAGCCATTAGCTACCATTTGTTATCACTTCAATATAAAACAAGTGACTAGTGAGGGCCATATATGTATATATGTATATATATATGGATTGTGAACTCAATGCATGCTCAAATATTAATGTCGCAGTAGTAATACTTCAGTTCGGTCCACTTTTGTATATGTGACATTCTTTAACTTTTGCATTTGTGACATTATTTTCTGGGCGGTGGAACAACGCGGACAGGCCTCGATCAGAGCCTCGGTGTGGCAGTGAGGGCCCGGCCGGCTCAGCGCTCGCTGGAAGCGGTCAGTACTCACAGGAAAAGCGCGTATCCTCATCTTGGTGTCCTTTTTGGTGCCGCCTTTGCTCAGATTTGACATGTTTGGCTCTCTCCCCCGGTGTTCTCTGCGTTCACATGAAAGTCGTCTCCTGGAGCGGACAGGGGAATAAATTCGTAGAGCCTATAACGAGCTTCCTCTTGACCTTCTTAATAATCTGAAATCCGCTTCACTTCGGACTTGTTGACAACCGACTGGGTTTTTCGGCTGTACTAGCTTCACTGTCCAATGATGGCGGACGTACAGGTCTCACACGAACATACCCGTATTCCGAAAGCCCGCTGATCATTTGGTAGTGTTTTGAAATGTGAAAAACAGCATCCAATCCTGGCGCTGTTACACTTTCAACCAACAAATCCCGGAGTAGGAGGCGGGACTTCTTGTGGAATACGGGCAGGGAAAAGTCAGCAACTTACACGAGAAATGAACTTGAACCTTCCTGAGCTTACAATTAAAGCAAATTAACAACTACAGTAAATTATCAGTAAGGGTCAGTACATTTACTGTGAAGGGAATATGCATTAAAATGTATTCATATTTAATCCTACATAACTGTTTTTATGTTGGTGTATTTAATATTTCATATAAGAGTAATGAACTCTTAAGGTAAGACACTACAGGTGGGATAATTATTTAAACAATAGATTTCACAATAAATCCAGAAGATTTCTGATATTTGTATTTTGTTGCTGGAATCTTTTCAGTAATGACTCCAGTTATTTATGTAAATGAGGCCGTGTCTAATTTACATCTGCATAATGAAACCAAAATCTTGTTTTTGGATCATGGATGATGTTAGAATTAAAATGTTTAATGCGATTTTTCATGCTTCATTTTCACATGATTTTTTTTACATACAGTTTCATTTATTCTTTTTACATGTATTTTTTAAACAACACAAACAGTTAAATTTTTACATGATTTTATTTTACACATGGTTCATTTATGTTCAGTCATTACTTTTTTCACATTTATTTTACATATGATGCAATTATTGATTATTGTCACATACTTCATAATTCATATTCTTTTCACATCTGATTTTACATGGTTCATTTTTCACATGTGATTTTAACATATAATTCATTTCTTTTCACATAATCTATTGTCATGTTATTTTACATGCATACATTTGTTTACACACAATTCACAATTCAATTTTCACATGTAATTTAACAAAAGAAATTCACATGTGATTTTACACAGGACTCATTTTCATGTGTGATTTTGACACAATTATTTTATTTTCCTATAAATTTTACACCAGTAATTATTTTCACATGTGATTTTAGACACAAATTCTTCATGTGTGATTTATTTATTTTCATATTAATAAATTAGACAAATTTATTTTCACATGTGATTTTTAAACACGATTGATTGATTTTGACTAATTTAATTTATTATCACATCAGATTTTACAAGTCATTATTTTGACCCATTTTTTTTTTCATTTAACTAAATTTTAATTGTATTTGATTTGTTATTTTCCATTCATTCATCTTCTTGGCCGCTTATTCCTTTTCAGGGTCACGGGAGAGCCGGTGCCTAGCCGTCCACATAGGGTGCAAGGCAGGAACAACCCTAGACAAGGCGCCAATCCATCGTAGGGCACACACACACACACTCACACACAGGCCACTTTAGAGACACCAATCAACCTAACATGCATGTCTTTGGACTGTGGGAGGAAACCGGAGAGCCCGGAGTAAACCCACGCGGACACAGGGAGGACATGCAGACT
>JAOVVG010000023.1:12158810-12169127 GCA_028566375.1 Leptodoras nelsoni
CTGTATTGGCTGCAAAAGGAGGCCCTACACCATACTAATAAATTATTGTGGTCTAAAATGACAGGTGTTTCAGTTTTTTTTCAGTTCATTGTCTAACCCCTGTGTGCGTGTATATATATATATATACACGCACTGGTGGAATTGCTATGTCCTGCTCTATGGATCAGTAACATGGACAAGCTTGAGGTCTTCCACTTACAATATTTGTGACAAATCCTGGGAGACTTCCCTCCATGGCCACTTTCAGAAAGAGACCTTTACTTAGATGTAAACAGCAACCCACAGTTAAGGACAAAACTGCTTGTGCAGGACGAATACGAGACAGCCTCAGAACAGATTTCACTGGAGACAGTTGGAAGTGTAACGCCAAAGATTATGTTGAGCAATCAAACTGAAAATGATCCGAGGGATCGAATAAACTAGGAATGTTGTCCTGGATTACCAAGCATGGAGAAGTATTGTCCGATATCCAGCGGCGCCCACAGCAGCACTCTGGCTCCGAGGTCACCCTCAGGATGCCAGCTAGGGCCGTAAAAAAGAGCCAGAGTGAACACGGTCTCCCCGAAAGCTCATATGTTGTACACTTTTGTTCATACAAAAATGTGCACGTCTAGTATCTTTTTCTCACGGTGTACTGCAATCTTCAGCAGAAAATTCGAGCCAATCCTAATTTTTCTTTTTAGTATATTCATTTGGTATATTGACTAGAGACTACTCCCAGTGTGCAGGATAATGAAAGTTTTCAGTAAGGTGAAAACATGTTGAGGAATTCAGCCAATTACAGTTATGTGTGTATGTGGATATTGTTACCCTGAATTTTCTTTTCCAACCAAAACCTCTTAGTTTATTACATCCATCTGTTTTAAATCTGTAAGTTGAAGACAGGTTTGGATGTACGTTGAGTAGGGGGGGAAAAAAAGGTGTTTGAAATTGAGTGCAGCGAGGGAATTGGCTGTGATGGCAGAGAAGTTTAAATAAGTGTGCAAATTTGGCTCTTTCTATATTGGCAGATTCCAAACAGCATCTGGTGGGCTCTCGAGTGTGTTCTGATCCAAACCGAATCATTTCTCCTGCTTTCCTCCTGCACCTCTTTCTCGTTTCATTTTTCTTCCTTACTTGTTGCTGCTGGTATTTAGACGCACATGGTGATGTACAAATTACCATAAGAAAAGGACAATAAAATATTTTTCATTTGCTACCTCCTAGAATTGTCACAACATATGGCATAAATAATTTCGATGCAAATGTATGCGGTAATTATTTGCAGATGAGCCTCAAACAGGCGAGCCATTGGAGTGGAATGAAAGCAAATTTGCAATCACCTTAAATTTTGCTAAGCATTTACTGGTAAGTAAACTTTGCTTAATTTATTTACTTTGGCTCGCTGGCTGGCGCTGTCGGAGAGTGGGAATGTTGAGAGTTTCTTCTTTCTTCCACTGGCGCATTTATATGAGGTCCATTTAAACCCCATTTTATCTAATTAGGAGCAAGACAGTAATATATCATCTTTGGTTATTGAGGGATAGGTTATCCAGATTATGAAATTATAAAAGCTAGGTTTGAATGACAGTTTTAATGCGTTTTGGTTCATTTTGTTACAGTTATAATGCGACTTCCGTGCAAGTCGGATTGTTTTTGACAGATTTAACCAGCTTCCCGACTGATTTCAATAACAATAAGCCTTTATGTGAGCGGGGATAAAAAAAACTCATTTAAGAAAAGGAGTTTAGGATTGCATTCATGAATGTAATGGTGGAATAATAAACCCCTATATATATGTATATCTATAGATAGATAGATTGATAGATAGATAGATAGATAGATAGATAGATAGATAGATAGATAGATAGATAGATTTTTATTTATTTTTGTTGAATTTGCCTACAACTGGTGAAAGGTGTCAGCCCATCGAAGTTCATTGATCGATCTGTTGACATGCCACCACAGATTTCATGCCCCATTAGTTCTGAGCCTTATTAGTCATGCTTTCTGTCCACCCCCTTCACCTATTAACAGAATGTGTTTGTCATTAAATGGCTAAAGACGTTGTGTGTACAGTCCCACGCTGCTGCAGCCCATAGACTTGCCACTAGGGCTTTTTGATGGCTAGTCTCACATGATCAAAACCATCTAGTTCTGACTTCTTGGTCTGCCTTCATATTGACATTGACAGCCTTAACTAGCTCTCCCGCTGTTTTCAGTACTAAATACGACTAAGAGTTGGCCGATAATTGGAAGCAGGCTTTAAAAAAAAACACAGAATTCTTTGCTTTTCGTGTTGGCTGTCATTTATCCAAAGTTTTTAAAAGGCCTCCTTTCATATGCCACCGTTTCTTCAGTCAGGTGGAGAAGGAAGCAAGGGGGGGAGTTAAAGGTCTAATTTGAAGTAATAAAATTCTCTTTGTTTTAGTTTGCCCCAGCCCATTCATCATCACTTTATTTAATACAAGGAAATAATTGTGCCATCCTGCCGCCGCTAATGGCTGCGTTCGCTCGCGTTTGCTTTGTTGATCGAAATGAATGAAATTAGGATAAACAGCCTTGCTCGTCGCCTGCAATCAAGGCCTGATTAATGGCACTGGTGTTTCAGCGCCGCTCCCTCGCTCCAGAACACCTGATATCTTTCCCATAAACAAGCGCCGCTTGTCTAAATGGAGAGGCGAAATGACGCATTTGATGAGTTTGTGATTGACCCCGTCCCGTGGGTGCTCCGCCAGCCGCTGACTGATGCTCTGTCAGGGAGGAGGCACGAGGATTTATTAGACATGCTGATTAATGGGGTGAAGTGCATTTTCATAATCATGCGAGCCGGCCAAGGGAACATGTTAGCGAGTGGCAAGACTGGGAAAAGGGTTCAAATGGGGGGAGAGTACAGAAAAGAAAAAAAAACCACGTGTGCTATAATTTTGGGTCTCATTGATGCTGATGAAGCACCTGCGTTTTCTAGGAAACAGTGTAGTACACTTGCAAGCTGAGTTCAGTACTGTGTGTGTGTGTGTGAGCATGCGGGACTGGGAAATCTCGGCTTATCAGACTAACAAAGTGTGAAAGTGTATTAGTGTGCTTGTCGAAATGCCTCTAATCGTTTCCTGTCTCTTCTCACTTTCAAAGCAGTTGTAAGTTTGTATTTGATTAATGAAGATTATTCCCCCACCCCCACCCCGTGTAGAAACTACAGGAATAAACGTTATAAATATTTAGACACCTGCCTTCTCTAACATGAAGTTGCAGGTCCACAACAGATGGCATGGACGGGATTCGTTCTCTCCACCGTAATGGATTTCCCATACATTTGTCTGGCTCTGCGATTTTCTCCCTCTTTCTGTCCTCACACATTCCTGGACACATGTTTCACATTAACCCGCATGGTTCTCTTATCCGTGCGCCATTATAGCTTCTCTTCGCGGCAGAGCAGTTCGTGTTACCTGCTAATTTAGCACTTCAGATTTGTTTAAATGAAAATTTCAAGCAACTGTGTGTCACCACTTTGGAAACGTTTGAAAAATCTTTGACAGAGTCGTTTGGCGGCATTTTATACGCCTCGCTTGTTCTCGGTTGGCGCAACGGCGGGATCTATTTTTTATTCCCAGCTTGCTTGTACTACGCCTGAAAATCTCTCCGTCTTTCTGCCCCTGCGTCATTTGGCAGTGGATCTGTCCAGCGAATTTAGACATAACAATACCACCCCCGCCAATGCCGTGGTTTGGTCCGCTGATGACGGAGCCATCAACGTCCTGTCCGTGAGATTGATGGCATGCCGAAAACACATTTGACATCCTCTCTTTCTCATTCTCTCTCTTCCTCGCTCATCCACTTTCTCATCTCTACCAAAGAAACTCTCAGGGCTGGTGAAGAGAAATAAACAATTAATCTCTCTCTTTTTCCTGCACATTTCTGTCTAATTAGTCAAGCAGCAATCAGGGCCTTGGAGAAGTATGCGCCTCATTCCCTCATTTAAGGATAAATAAATAGTAGGAAGTACATCGCAGTTCTTTCATCTCCTCTGGAAAGTGCTGTAGATGAATTAATGTTAGTTTAGGGTTTGTTTTTTTTTAGTTCCTTGTATTTTTTTTCTCCAGCACATAACTTATATTTGCATTCTTTTTGCTTTTTTTTTTCCTCCCTTCCTCATCTGTCTCCAAACCGGGACTCTATTTATGCTCCATCTGTACGGCACGTGTGTGTGAACGAGAATGGATATGTATATGTAGATCGTGTAGTGACGCATGCGCTGGTTCTTCTATTCCCACAAAAAAAAACAGTCACGTGTCTTTTTGTCTTTTATTTTTTCCTGATATTGATTGTACCTTCCCTCTCCTTAATAACTGGCTTTCTATGGTGGAGAGAAAGCTGTTGCCTATATACACCAGTCAGGCATAACATTATGACCACCTCCTTTTCTCCACACTTATTGTCCATTTTCTCAGTTCCATTTACCCTATAGCTGCACTTTGTAGTTCTAAAATTGCAGACTGTAGTCCACTTTGTTAGTCCCCTATACTCTGTTCTCTAATGGTCAGGACCCCCACAGACCCCAACAGGACCAGCACAGATCAGGTACTATGTGGCTGGTGGATCATTCTCAGCACTGCAGTGACACTGATGTGGTGGTGGTGTGTTAGTGTGTGTTGTGCTGGTGTGAGTGGATCAGACACAGCAGTGCTGCTGGAGTTTTTAAACACTGTGTTCACTTACTGTGCACTCTATAAGACACATCCACCATATTGCTCCACCCTGTAGATGCAAAGTCAGAAACAGTAGCTCATCTGTTGTTGCACGGTTTGTGTTAGTCATCCTTTAATCCTTCATCAGTGCTCACAGGATGCTGGTGACTGGACTGGATTTTTGGTTGGTGGACTATTTTCAGTCCAGCAGTGACACTGAGGTGTATAAAAACTCCAACAGCACTGCTGTGTCTGATCCACTCACACCATTTTAAAAAAATCTTTAACCTAGAGTTTTTTTTCTTTTTATTATTCCATTTTCTTTTCACCACTTTTTGATTGACGTTATTATATACTTAGACTTCACTAGTCCACATGAAATTTGGTATGGTTGTAGCTCCACATGTCTGACACAGAATATAAGCTTAGTGTCCCTAGTTGTTTGCTGCCATTCATGCTAGCGCCCTTTCAAATCACTTTTTTTCAAACCATTTTGCCGACAATTATGAATTTTTTATGTTACCCTCTAGGAGGCGCATTACCCCAGCTACTTAAGAATCATTTATGGAGCAGCACCACCTACCGAATAATGTTCAAAGCAATAATCAACATTTACATTTAGGCATTTAGCAGACACCCTTATCCAGAGCGACTTACAAAAAGTGCTTTAAGGTCACCATCAACAAATATATTCTGATACTAGCTCAGATGTCTATTAAGAGCACAATCAGGTCTGGATTTTTTATTATTTTTTTAAATGAAGAGGATACCTAGTTTAGGAATCTGTGGAAAAGAAAAGTTTTAAGACGTTGTTGGGCAGATGGGCAGAGATTCGGCTGTTAGACAGCTCATTCCACCACCTCGGTGCCAAAACGGAGACGAGTCGTGAGGAGTGTTTGCCCTTGGTAGATGGTGGAACCAGTTGGGCAGTGCTGGAGGACCGAAGGGAGCAAGGTGCAGTGCGAGGGGTGATGAGTGCTTTGAGGTATGTTGGTGCAGGTCCAGTTTTTGCCTTGTAGGCAAGGGTCAGGGTTTTGACCTGGATGCGGGCGGCTATTGGAAGAAGAGTGGAGGGAGCGGAGTAAGGGGGTGGTGAATGGACGAGTGGAATCTAGTACGTCAACGGAATATAGTACGTCATTGGCCGATATCTTATGATGCAAAGGCTCAAATGTCATGAAATTCCACAGTCTACGTCACTGCCACATTCTTTAAACGTACACCAAATTTTGTGAAAATCGGTCCTAGGGGGCATTGCACCTAATGCAATATCTAAAAAAGTCAGCTGATACTCAAGGTTTCAGTATGGATATCTAAAAAGAAGTGGAATCTCTTCTTTAAATGTACACTGTATGAACTTTTTTTAGGTACAAAACGCTGCGTCTTTGAGGATACCACCCCAGTGAGAAGGAATGGTATAGTTTAGTATCCTTCCTTCTGAGAGTGTCTGATGTTTACTATATTGACAGGCTGTTTAGTCTGTTGCTGTGTGGTCTGGGATTAAATAATGGAAAATGTTCTTCCTACTTGCGTATCCTTTGATTCATATTTAGTTAATTAAACTCAAATTTGACCAAATAAAGGTGCATCATAAATCGTCAGTGTTCAAAATTATAAGAAAGTAATGGAGGTGACCAAGACACTGCAGTCTCCGTCCATTCCTAGATAGAGGCATCAGTGCTTCCTAGTAAGAAGACACAGACATGGAACCAAGCTCAAATCATGAGATGGAGGAATAGATTAATGAGAAAGACAGCATTTAATTCCTGTTTTTGTCTTGGTCTATCTCCTGTAATGCCTCACTGCTTCCTCGTCCATTCACTGTGCACACAGTAGATAAGCATCTAATGATAAACGTATAATCCCCCTATGTGCACACTTATAATCCCACTGGATTACACCCACCAAGGAATTACCACTAGATTTCTCTCCCATCGTCTGCCTTGTAAACATCTCCACTTGGCCTTGGCAACCAGCACTGGGCTTCGATAAGGCAGCATTAGCCGAATCTGTCACACCCTCCTCCACACCCCCAAAAAAGAAAAAGATTCCAGGACAGAGTGCAATGTGTGAGAGAGAAGAAAAAGAAAGGGACTCCATCTTGGACAACAACTATTTTTTTTATTGTGTGAGTAATCTATGAACCATCCAATCGTTCCATACTCCTTTCTCCATCCTCATTCTCACCAAACTCACTTTATCTCCCAGCTGCAGACGGCTTAAGAGCAGGTGTAATCATTTGTGTTTAAGATGCGCCCATAACAGATTAGCATCTTTCTTTACTATTGTCCCCAGCGATCTTGGGCAGTAGAGACGCCCTGGTGAAACACACACACACACACACACACTCGATTTCAGTCCTGATGAAGAAAGACTGTAGTCGTGTAAACCTTGTTCAACAAATTCGCAAGCTTAGGTCACTTAAAAGTAAGCCTAGGATTTGTGGTTAAGTAGATTTCAGCTACAAGATGAGTACTAGAACAGTGTCTCATCAATGCAGGCTACATAAGCCAATATAATTCATCAGAACTTGGTGCTTTGTAAATGTTTTAGCTATAATGATATTAACAAAACTGTATTGACTATGTAAACATGAGGATAGAGGTTTTTTTTTTAAGTATTAAGACCAGTTGCAAATACTGCCTTCCACACACACACACACACACACACACATGCTCCTGTATGCTGGAGAAGGGATCTCAAGTGGATTTCAGGAGCAGAGCCCTCCAGCAAGCTTTAGGTATAGATCATTACATGTGCATGAAGGGTGTTAAGGGCCTGCGAGTCTCCAGTCTCCGGACACTACCATATACATGAGTTTAAGATGCCCGCGATTGACTAGCGATACTGTGATAGACAGCAGACAGAGAGATTATGCCATTCTTCCTCTCTCAGAGAGGGCACAGCTACTGACAGCTGCATCACAGTGAAACCAACTCAATCACATGACACTGAAAAACTGGTATAGCAGTTAATACTTGGTATGTGGTCTTTGAGGGAACATTGCACAGTCCTCACACTGATGTTTATTGAGGCCCCGGCATTGAATTCCGATGTTACTTGAGGCAGTCTTGCACGTCTATCACATCCTAAGTTTGAGGTGTTGCCTTGTTGGATTCTTGTAGTTACGATTACACAATTGGAATGCTCATTAAAAGTAAAAATCCAATTTTGCTTCTACTTCCGAAATGCTACGACCCATCTAACAAGCTCCAACTGTTGAAGAGAATTAAAATCTCACTGTGGAAACAGCTCTAGAAGCTTCCATAGATGTCTGTCACTTTATATACGCTATATTGGCTGGCATAACCAATGATGTGCACAGGTGGTGTTGCTATGTAGTTAGGTATGTAGTACCGGTTTTTCTGGTACTTCAGTGTATTTTTAATTAATGTCCGTAAAGATATTAAGGACAGAGGAAAGGTCTACTGGTATGTGCAGCACTCAGAGAAATGCATAATGCGACAGAATTTGTGTTATCAATCTATTTCTCAATTTTAAGGGACTTTGTGCATCTAGTATATTGCTTTGAATAGTGTTTTTGATCCAGTTTTGCCCAGTTTATCTTCATATTCACTTTTTACACCCAACATCACTTCCACAGACTATACAGTGGGTCATATACTTTACACTGATCATGCTAATACGATGATAATCATAATGTGTGTGTTTTTGTGTCACAGACAGTCTGACCTGCTGTTAGTTCCAGACCTAAAGGGCACCTCAGTGAATTTGCAGTCCCTGTTAGTGACCCACTATGTGTGTGTGTATATGTGGGTGCTCGTATTTGTGATGCATGCATGCGTATGTGTTTATAGCAGCATCTGTCGATGGTTTTTTAATCCCCCTATGGGTCAGCTCCTCAGAGAGCCCACTAAGCCACTTCACTGACTTTGATCCAGTTTCGTGGGGCAGTTTAGTTTCCCATAATGCTGTTGATCAATGATTTCCTTTCAGCGCTGATGTAATTAGTGGGGTTTAAGCCCATCCCCAGGCTCCGTTGAGCTCTTCGGGGGGTGCAGGGATTTATTATTCAGCAGCTTTAAAGGGGATCGATAGGGGCTAGTTGCTCTACAGAGACTTCCCCACATCGGGTTCTGTTGGGGTGGAGAGGCCTAGGGGTTCTCGGGGAACACAAAGATGTCTGGAAGGCATCAGGGATCTCTCTGGTAACACCGCTTACTGGTTCAGGGTGGAAAAAAAACGTGGTATTGATGGTAAATAAGGAGCACTAGGGTTTGTTGTTATGCCTTAAGGACACAGTGTAGTGTGTAGTTAGAGTAAGAGCATAGCAGATTTGTTTAACAGAAGCTCATCATTTTCTTGTAGCTCCAAATCTTAAAGCTGGATGTTTTTTGCTCATAGTTTACCTGTACACAGTATATTCAGAATACAATAAGGACTGCAAAAAAATCTAATTACAAAGTTGACCTGCTGAACTCGTTTGTGGCCCTCAAGCAAAACTATCAGTTAAGTCATTAAGTTAAGCCTTTCTAATCACAGATCATTTTAACAGATAATGGATAATATTGTTAACCTTTTACAGTTGCATTTAAAAGCAAGGTAGTTCCTGTCATCGCTGACATTATAGCAGCTATAAACTCATTCCATCACCATTTTTTTTGGAATTCCATTGAAATTCCAGTGGCGAAAAGTGGGAAAACTGGCCCTTACAAAACACTGACACTGGAGACTCCTTCCATAAAACGTTAAATGCTTCCATCCACCAAACATCACCGTATAAGATAAGAAAAGAGAGATAAGATAAGATAATCCTTTAATAGTCCCGGATCAGGGAAATTTCCTTGATACGGCAGCAAAGCCATGGAAAACGGGATATATGCATCCCTGGAAAGACAAAAAGAGAGAAGTATATAAGAGAAAGACACAGTGAAAAATGATATAAAAAATATAGTATAAACATATAGACACCTTTAACAATGTATACATTGGCACAGAATATTGCACTATACAGAATGATAATCTATTATACAGTACTATTATTTATTGATTTATTGTTGTGTTGTGATATGTTGTGTACAGTGTGTGCAGTGTGTGTGTGGTCTGCTTGGAGCAGTGCTGATTATACAGTCTGACCGCTGCAGGAAGGAAGGACCTGCGCTACCTCTCCTTCAGACACTTCAAAACTTGAAGGATCACTGATCATACGCAAATTATACTATGTTCTTCATTATTTGTGTTACAGCATTTGGAGTGTCCACCGTTATAAGTCCCTAGTGAATGAGCTGTTACTATAGCAACAACAGAACTGGATGTATGGTTATGAGCGCATTAATATATAAACCTGTCATTTGTCATGCGGCAGGAATTTGGTACAGATTTGGTTGGAGTCACGTGATCATGACTAGGTGTTAAAATCTTTCCAGCCGATTTATTTTGATCATAGTGGTGTAAGTAGTGCACTAACGAAGTCAACGGCAAACTTGGTGTATCTACAGGGGTTAGACAATGAAACTGAAACACCTGTCATTTTAGACCACAATAATTTATTAGTATGGTGTAATGGTGTAGGGCCTCCTTTTGCGGCCAATACAGCGTCAATTCGTGTTGGGAATGAGTGGTCAGAGGGATTTTAAGCCATTCTTCTTGCAGGATAGTGGCCAGGTCACTACGTGATGCTGGTGGTGGAAAA
>JAOVVG010000023.1:12220567-12240134 GCA_028566375.1 Leptodoras nelsoni
CTCCCTCGTTCTCGCTCTCCCCCCTCTCTCCCTCTTTCTCTCTCTCCCCCCTCTCTCTCTCCCTCTTTCTTTCTCTCTCCCTCTCCCACTCTCTCCCTCTTTCTTTCTCTCTCCCTCTCCCACTCTCTCTCTGTCTCTCTCCCTCTCTCTCCCCCTCTCTTTCTCCCTCTTTCTCTCTCTCCTTCTCTCCCCCCCCCTCTCTCTGTCTATCTCTCTCTCTCTCTGCCCCACTCTCTCTCTCTCTCTCTCTCTCTCTCAATTTCTGGCTTTCTCTTTCTCTCTCTCTCTCTGTCTCTCTCTTAATTCAGTATTGTGGTATAATTATGTACATGGTGTAATTATAGTAATATACAGCGTTTATCTCCGTTTATACACACACACACACACCCGACAAGAACATCTATACAATCATACAGATAAATATCTGTCTGTCTTTCGCTGACCCAGTCTCTCTCTTTCTCTCTCTCTTTCTCTCTCTCTCTCTCTCTCTCTCTCTCTCTCAATCTGTCTGTTCGTCAGCTACTCTGTCTCTATTACTCTGTCTGTCTGTCTGTCTTTGTTTCTTTCTCTACTTCTCTCTCTCTCTCTCTCTCTATCTCTCTCTCTCACTCTGTGTTTCTCTAGTTCTCTCTCTCAATTTAATTCAGTAGTTCATTATAATTATGCTGTGTGTATGTGCAATAATTATCTCTGTGTTTATACACACACGAGCACACACACACACCAACACCTCAACAAGAACAACTGCACAGTCATACAGATAAATACCTGTCTTTTGTCTGTCATGGTCTCAGTAATATACAGTATTTATCTCTATTTACCCCCCCCCCTCTCTCTCTGTCCCCGTCTCTCTCTCTAAACATCATCACCTCCTCTGAGAGAATGAGCATCATGGTTATGCATCAGAGAGACATTCATGATGATCTGATTGTTATAGATGTAATGATATAATGACACACGAGCTGAATTTACCAGCAAGCAACTTTGATATGGCAGGGGCTGAGATTAATATTATTATTATATCATTATAAACTATTTTAAGAATAGATGTCCAGACCTAGGCACACAACAACATTCCCAGTTATCTCGTTAGAAGGTGGGGTTTTCCTAACACTGTGCTGTTCTGTATTCAGGTCTGATATTAGTAATAAGAAAATCCCGTCTAATTATTTGTATGATTCGATTTAATGCGTCTTACACATGAGCATTTGCAGGTTTGAGGGCGTACTCGAGGACCCAAAATTGGCCACTTGGCACTTCCAGGGATCTCTCTGTCTTCTGATCAGCAAATCAATCATTTATCTGTTTGTTATCTTTTGATCTCTTCCCATCTTCTCTTTCCGCTCTCGTATCATTCTCATTTTTTCCTCCTGTACAGTACCAGTGCAGACCTTTTTTAAGCTACATTTTTTATGGAATATTGATATTAACAAACATAATGTAAGAACATTAAACAGAATAACATATTTTCAGAGCCAGTGTTAGAAAATCCTTGACAAACTGTCAGTAGCAGTGACTTAAAATTGTTGCTGAATTTTTTCTATTTTTATACACCTACATTATCTCATTATGATTTTGCTTTTAGCTTTTTAACACTGTACACAGTGAATAAGTTCAGTGTAAGGTTATATTGGCTGTCACATTGTAACTACATATTATTAGATTTAAATAGTTTGAATTGCATTCATTGCATGAATTGTATGGCATAGTTTGGAAACCTGAGGCCAAAATGAAAAAGTCCAGACATGACAAAGAGCATCTGCCCTGCAGTGGTAGTTGTAGGATTTCCACAGGGGCATTTTAAGCATTTAGCTTTTTAAGAATTTATTAGACAAAACGTCCAGGCGCTCAGACACCAGCATTTCACCGGGGTTCAGTTTACTTCATTTTAAAGCTTGTATCCAGTGCATTCTCAAACAACAAAATGGAAAACCCAACATGTATTGTTATGTACTCTTGCAGGTCACATTCTCAAAAACTGTATTTCTTTTCTTCTTTCCCTTGTCCCTTGTTTGTGATACATTTAGCTCAGCAAGGTAGGTCTTTCTCTGTCCTGTATATCTTATCTCTTTCTCCTATTCTTAATGCCTGCATATGCATGGCATGCATTGTATTTGCATCATAGCTTTAGTGCCTTAGGACATCGTACACTCAGGTCTGTTTGCTCTTTTTTACTCTGTGTGTTAGTGATCCTTTCCGGGCACACAGTGAACGCATGCACCAGATGACGAGAGGTTTTTCAGATCCTTTCAACCACGGCTTCATGCCCAGTATCACAGATGGCCGGGACAGAGGACGCAGGGGAGAAGGTCAGGCACACACAAGTGTAGCCCTCCACAACGAGCACAGAGTGAGTACTGAGTAGTGAGAGCCAGCATAAAGTTTATACTTCCACATTCTAAACAGTCACAAAATTCAATCAAAATGTGGCACTCGTTCAGGTAACAGGTGGAGAAATATACCAGCCAATATCAATGTGTATCTTGTTATAACCAAGGTAGTCTTTGCTACGATTAGCAGATCAGTTCTTTGACACAGTTTCTCTGGCATTAATAGATATAATAGAAATAATATGAATTTTTCTCTCTAAAACACCTGGTTTTAAAATATTTAAAGACTTGAAAATAGCAGCATATCATCAGGCATGATCATCGGTGTGCTCTAGCAAATGTTGACATTATAACTATTTCAGTCTTCCTTATCATGCTTTTTACGGCCACGCCTCTATGCCATCACAGCCCTAATTCAGATGTTTAACGGAGTGGATGTTATCTGAGCCATTACACTGCATGGCATTTGGTGTGTGTATTTTTGTGTATCATTTGAAGACATGTTGCACTCCGCAGCATTTGTTCACTTTGCTCGTCCTGTGAGCAATGTGCTTTACTCCAGATGTTCACAACTCCCATAGTGAATATTCCAAATCCAGCTCCACAGTCCGGCCCATCAGACCTTGCTCATACGCTTTGTCCCGGCTGATGAGTGAAAGGACCGGGACACGTGTCAGGGTTGCATCGTGCCATCTGGACATAGCAGCAGTTAAAATAACAGTGCCAGCAAGAAGAGTTGAACAAGGTCATGATGGAAATCTGCCACGGTGTAACCTGAGCCCCTTTACTGGCAAAGCAGTTACAAGGCTTATTGAACTCTGTAGAGACAGGAGTGTAGCAGGGGGTCTTGGTGCACAGCTATGTTTAGCCCTGGGGGTATTTTTAGCTGGCTGGACAACATTGTTCCACTGACATGCTGCTTTCCCAGTCAGCTGGACTTTCCTGGGAAATCGACACGCTGACTGTTGATGTGTAGGCTAGACTTGTTTTTTTACACAGATTGGAGGATGAAGTATTCAGTTCATTTTCTTATTAAGCAGGCAGCGGTAATTATACAGGGTGTTATTTGTGGAATGCTTGTGTACATATGTTAAATACTGGTCTGGTTTTTTGTGTGTTTCTGAAATTTTCCTCAATTTAAAAATTTACAATTGATGTTTCAAATGATAAAGCAAATAGGCATCCTTCACACTACGTCTATATGATTAACTTGACTCACATTCATCAGTGAAGATTCTCTACAAAGATGGCACTATTAAAACTCAGGCAGCCTTTGTCTTGTCTTGTCTTGTCTTGTCTGCCTTACTATAAAGATTAAACCAGGGTGAACCCATACTGACAAATACACATTAACATTAACTCACAAAATGAACATTTATGAAAGAAGTCTCCAGTTTCAGTACTTTGTAACAATCAAAGGCAAACTGACAGTTTCTTGACAGTGTGGTTTCTCATTTCTTATTAAAAACACTAATTATTGACACATTGCTATAGTATAAGATGAATAAAATATATGGTGTTAAAGGAAAATAATCAGCTTTGGGGTAGTTAAGCTATCTTACCAGCTTATCGTTATTATTATTTTCATATAACAGCATGTCCTATCATGTTTTATGCCTCTTTTTTTTTGCTTTACTTTTATTTTTTGGAGTTAATGGTATTAGAGGAACTAATGGTATCACTCAGGGATCCCAACAGTGGCTCTTGTAACATTCCAGGATTTAAACTTGCACACTTCTGCACAGAACCTTAACAGCCTTTTAGACACAAATGCTTATATGTACAGTACCAGTTACAGTAAAACTTTGTTTTTAAATATGCAATGACAGGCAGTGGATTCAGCTGTGCTTGTGCTGTACGTCTTTGTAACCTTTGTAAAGTGGCATGATGGCCAGATGGCTATAAGCAGCTTGAAGGTGCTAAACATAGTACTTCTCTAACCCCTCCATCTTCTTCCCTTTGCCAAAACCAGTGGCCTTGTTATGCATTGGGGGGTGTTTGTTTATTTTGCTGGCATGGTTTGCCTCCACAAGTCCCCTTAGAAGGAAGCGTCACTGCAACTCAATACAACATTCTTCTGACTGCTCACTTTTTATCATATAATTACATTTTTCTACCCCAATGGGAGAGATCTCTTTGAGGATGACTCTGCAGACATCCACAAGGCATGAGGGATCAGTGAATTTGATGAAAATAAAAATGATGTGAATGATATGCTATGGCCTAAATACTCTCAACCCAGTTAAACACCTATGAGAAACACCTGGGAATTCTTGGGTCTTTGGGCATTCATGTGGATGTTACTTTGATACATACCACCTACCTGTACATTGTGGCAGACCAAGTACACACCTTCATGGCAACGGTATGATGCACCCTGCCACACTGAAAAAAGTTATTCAGGAATGGTTTGGGGAACATGAGAAAAAGTTCAAGGTGTTAACTTGGTCTCCAAGTTCCCCAGAACTCAAAACCGATCAAGCATCTGTAGGATGTACTGGACAAACAAGTTCAATCCTTGGAGGCCCCACTTCGCAACATGCACCGCCTAAAGGATCTGCTGCTAACATCTTGGTGTCAGGTACGACAGCACACCATCGGAGGCCTTGTGGAATCTTCTCAGGCCTGTGATTACCCTTTTTTGGGCTTCTTGTATCTAAAGCCAGACAAGAGTCTGTAAGGATAAATGTAAGGAGATCATGACAGGCCAGTTTGGGAAGGATTGGTTTTATAGGGCCTGCTTCACAGAGATAATAAATGTTAGGCTTGATGGCATGTGTGTAGACACTGTGCTGTTAACGGATTCATGTTTTCTGTGTCTGCTGCTGTGTATGGAGCTTCACTGTCCTTGGCGTCATCCCAGGTCATCCATTTTCATACACAGAAAGCATGAGCACTCTCATGTATCATCAGACATGCCCTAGGGGATTTTCCTGCAGCACACATACACACATGTGTATGTGACACATTCTAACATTCAGGCACCCAGCCTGTTCCAGACAGAATTGGGAGTATGCCCTACTGATTTGTTACTTAACATACTTACTTAACAAGCATGAAAACAGTGTATGATCTGATATAGTATACTACATTGTGACTCACACATCACATGGCATGAGGTAAGGTTGCATCCAGGACTTCCTGGTGTTCACATTCTCAGAACCCATCTTTTCTTGTTTCCTAAAATGAAAACACCCGTTATTTCTGGGTCTTCTGACTCATCGCCCTCTGTCCATCTTAAAGCACCTGGCTGTGAGTGGAAACTTGATGCTGTAACATGGCATGGCAGAAATTGGCCATGACCTCAAGTCTGCAGATTGGCACACATATACAACTCAATTTAGTAACACTTTAAAAATATACTCTTGCGATCAGAAGATGGCAGTGCCCTTCTCTCATGGGGCATGATTAGCCCCTAGCTCTCTTTTACGTGTTGATAATTTTACAGCAGGGTGACCTTTTCAAAGAGCTGATGCAGCATTGCCACCACTAGTTTGAGGAAAACAGATCCTCTTCACTGCGAAATGCCAGAATAATCCTCAATGACAGCCACCAATTTTGCAAAGACTGTGGCCCTCTCAGCACTCAGCATGCTTCTTATATACACACACAGACACCTGTTCATACACAACGCTACTTGTCATCCATGCGCACTAGGGGTGTTTTCATTTCTACACTTCACTATGTCTCTTTCAGATTTTCGTGTATAACTGTGTCCTTGCTTGATAATACAAGCTATTTTTAAGTATATAGAGAAAACGCAACACTCTTATATTTTGTATTCTAATCACCATTTTATAATACTTGTACCTTAATTTTTTAATTTACATTATAAGCACAGCTGTCATTTTACTTGATTTACCTCATAATTAATGTTAAGTGTTGAGGATAGACATGTTTGCCCAACTCAGTGTATGTATACAAATATTCACAGTTGGCCAACATTACTGTAAATAGCCAGGCCAGTTGGGCTGTCTTAGAGTCCCCAGACACAGATGGCTGTGGCATCTTTAGTATCTGAATCTGGAGGTTTTCAGAATCAGACTTTGCTGCCATTTAAGCTCTAGTTGAAAATCTAACTTGCATTTTAAAGAAATAAAAAGTTAACTACTTACAAATTGATAGCATTAATTTAGCAACCTTCAGCAGTCTCATCATATGTTGTAGTTTGTTTCGTGTTAATGAGTCTCGCTGCTCTGGTGGAAAATATTCAGTGCTATTTTTTGTAATAAGCCAGTCTGACCTTTGTGAACTCATCCTGTGCAGTGATCTCCTGTTCATTGCTGGAGCAGGATATTTATTCTGTGAGCATATTATTCCCACACTTGGCCTCTGTGTAATTCATACAGTCAGTCCCCTGCCTCCAAGCTTTTCATTCTCCATTGCTTCTGTTAATTATGATATGAGTTTAGACTCTGTCCCCTGAGCTCATCAGAAGTCCTCTGACATAAAGCAGGATTGTGCTACAGGTTTGCAGTTTCACATAAATAAACTATACAAATATTTTATTAATGCTTTTTATTCTGTGTCCAAACCAACAAACATTATTTGTAAGTGTAATTTCAGTTGCATATAATTTATTTGATTGGTTGACTTCTCATGTCCATCACTAGTAACATGTGTTAAGTGTCTTCATCAGAAGTCATCAGATGATACTGTTTAAACCTGTGTGTTAAGTGTGTGAGTTTTGTTACTGAAGTAAACAGGTCATGTGAGCTGTTCATCTGGGAAAGGCAGGCTTTAGAATACGCTTCCTGGCTCTTGCAAAAATGTGCACACAGGACAACTGACGCTCAGTTTGGACTAAGACACAATGATTTCCAGCATCTTTCTATGATTTTCAAATGTACAGAATTGCCAAGTCAGTGTTTTGGTCTGCATCATTAACAGCATGATGAAGTGCATTCTCTCCCTAAAATTACATTTGTTCTTTTAAAGAACACATTAATACCACAAGGGCTCATAGCCACAGGAGTGCATAGTCTGAAAGACCCTGCGCTCTGAGCACTCCAGCAGGCTTTTAGAGGGAATACTTTGAAGAGCATGCAGTTAAGGCGAAGCATGCCAAAGGATAGATATCCATAGTGCTGTTGTACTCTAGTGGTGAAGTAGAGGAATGGCTCAGGAAAGCTGCTCTTGACAAATAACTAGGAGGTTAAAGCTTTATGGATTTATGGAAGTTAACATTTTCAGCATGGGAAGGAATGACCAAAGTAAAGAACAATGGGCAAAAGGGACACTGTTGTATATATTCTATACCTAAAATTAATTGCTGCATAATGGCTATGGTTCCAAGATCCACCTTGTGAGGTTGCCATAGACAAATTCAGAGACACAAGACTCAATTTGTGTGTCTCTGCAGGACATGGATTTCTTCAGGAACCCTTTTGCCATGATGGACAACATGATGGCAGGGATGAGGAACAGAATGGGTGAAATGCACAGAAACTTTGTAAGTGCTATCACTGTGATACACTCCATCTGTCTGCCCTTTTTGTGTTGTCCTGAGCTTTTCTCTAAACTTTGTTTCAGGACAACGAGCTGTCAGACTCCAATGCACACTCATTCAGCTCATCCTCAGTTATGACTTACTCTAAAGTAGGAGACGAGCCAGCCAAAGTGTACCAGGCCTCCAGCCAGACACGCTGCGCTCCCGGAGGGGTAAATACTTATAAATCTTAAAACACTATTTTTACTTATATTTTATAGCTGTATGTAAGTAAATATATCTGCAAAGTAAATTAAGTAAGCATGTTTCTATATTGTGTGTGTGCATGTGTATAGATTAAGGAAACAAGACAGACTCTGAAAGACACCGAGAGTGGGGTAGAAAAGATGTCCATTGGTCACCAAATCAATGACAGGAAACACATGATTGAAAAGAAACAGAACAGAAAGACAGGAGAAAGAGAGTTTAACCAGGATTTTCAGAACATGGATGAGAGTAAGTGTGTCTACATCAAGTAGCCAATGAACTGAAAACAATGAAAATGAATCTCTAGAAAATACATGAGTTAACATCACAGACGACCAAGCTAGTAACTTAGCCAATCAAACAACTCTCTGCAATATTATCTATAAGCAAACCCAAACTAACAATATCCTAAATTTATCCCTTATTTTTGACCCTCATCTTCATAACCTTGTAGCTGAAGCCCAGGCCTTCGATGATGAGTGGAAACAGAAGGTGTCGGCATTTCAGCCTGCTGAAAGGCTGTCCAGTCTGGAGGCCCCGAGAGCCAGAGCAGCTCACCGAGCAGCGATCACTGGCCCTGAACACACACACAGGTTCACACGATGGGCTCTTAACACATTTTTTCACATTTTCACGAATTAAGTGTATGTGATCTGAGAGTTACAAGGAATAAAAACTTGGGCATGTGCTACTGTAGGAAAATAATTAGTGATGTGGTGGTGTGATGCCACCCAGTTCCCACACTAAAGTTTATTATTTTCCTATAACAGCACATCCTGAAGTATGAAGCATTTGCTATACAAGTCTCAATGTATAGTATAACTATAGGAACAAATATATATATATATATATATATATATATATATACATACATACACTGATCAGACATAACATTATGACCACCTCCTTTTCTCCACACTCATTGTCCATTTTCACAGCTCAACTTTCTACAATTCTACAATTCCAGACTGTAGTCCATCTGTTTCTCTACATACTTTGTTAGTCTCCTTTACTCTGTTCTCTGTTGGTCAGGAGTCCCACATGACCGGTCCAGGACTGGTGTGAGTGGATTAGACACAGCACTTCTGCTGGAGTGTTTATACACCTCAGTGCCACTACTGGACTGAAAATAGTCCACCAACCAAAAATGTCCAGTCACCAGCACCCTGTGAGCACTGATGAAGGATTAGAGGATGACTAACATAAAATGTGCAACAACAGATGAGCTACTGTCTATGACTTTACATCTATAGCAATATGGTGGATGAGTCTCATAGAGTGCTCAGTAAGTGAACAGTGTTTAAAAACTCCAGCAGCACTGCTGCGTCTGATCCACTCACACCAGTACAACACACACTAACACACCACCGCCACATCAGTGTCACTGCAGTGCTGAGAATGATCCACCACCCAAATAGTAACTGATCTGTGCTGGTCCTGTGGGGATCCTGACCATTAGAGAACAGAGTAAAGGGGACTAACAGAGTATGTAGAGAAACAGGTGGAGTACAATCTGCAATTGAAGAACTACAAAGTGCAGCTATATGGTAAGTGGAACTGAGGAAATGGATAATGAGTGTAGAGAAAAGGAGGTGGTCATAATGTTATGTCTAACTGGTGTTATTCTATTCCAGACATAACTTGTAACTTAAATTTTAACTCTAATGAGCAAGCCAGGGGAAACAGTGGCAAGGAAAAACTCCCTGAGATGTTAAGAGGAAGAAACTTTGAAAGGAACAAGACTCAAAAGGGAACCCACACACATTTGGATGACACTGGATAGAGTGATAATAAATAATCTCTCAACTGTTTGCTCTATAGTAAAAACTGCAATTGTAACCAGTAAAGTCATTAACATTTTAACATGAAGTCTACTTTGTTGAAGTTATAAACTGTTCACTGTTGGAGATTTGACTGATAGAGTGTTCATGGAAGCTTGTCCTAGCCGTCATAGGAAGGCTGACTGTGGTTCTTAAGTGTATACATAGCGATCTTTAGGCTGTCCATGTGGGGGCATTCTCAGCAGCAGAGAAGGTCGGGGAGAATAGAATGCAGATTGTTGGGTATTCTCTTTCACAAACCTTTAGGGAAAATGTAAATGCTGTGCATAATATAAACTACCATGGATAAAATAATCACCTT
Organism: Leptodoras nelsoni; assembly: GCA_028566375.1. Lineage (NCBI taxonomy): Eukaryota > Metazoa > Chordata > Actinopteri > Siluriformes > Doradidae > Leptodoras > Leptodoras nelsoni. The sequence goes on from JAOVVG010000023.1 coordinate 12,230,735, forward strand.
CTGACCAATCAGAATAGAGACAACGTGTATTTTGAAAAGATGAGCTAATGTGGAGTTATTATTAGATTTTCCATGTATTGCATGACATTTACAATGATTGTCTCTTACTACATTTCTCTTCAAGATGAATGAATGAATGAATATTTTGTTTCTTTCTCCAGAGAAAAAAAAACTAAACCAGCAGAAGGTGAGAGGAAAACACACATTTCTGAGCTCAACATTCAAGGCTCCAGCAAGAAGAAGTAGCAAAAACTTCACAAACTGAAATGAAACTCTCTGGCAGGCAACACCTCCATCAAAATCTTCCTGATGAATTTCATGCCAGTGATTTTGTTCTTTTGGGTTTCCATGCATCTCTTTTTCTGTAATGAAAACTAGATTAAAGATAGCCATCCAGATTTAATTAAACCTCTTAAATCTGTCTGTTTTTACAGATCTGTTTCAGAAAGAAAGCAATGTTACCTGTAAATTTGACTCTTAACGGCTAGTGTAAATAAATACCATGAAATGTAATGATAAATTTGATGAAACATCATATAGCATACACATGTAGACATTTAGTAGATTTTGTGCAACAAACAGACACACACACACACAGTGTTTCATCCTTTGACCAGGAAAGGTAAGTTGGATCTGTATTCTTAAATATCATAGTGATTTAATCAAAATGAGCACAAAAAATAAACATGGATCTCCCACTAATTAACACTGAGATGTTCTAATTGCACTTATGGACATATACTTGTATGTAATTGACTCTTACGGCCATCCATTTTGGAAAAGTATTACTAGCTGTTCCCACTTGTACAGAACTACAAATGAAAACCCTTTTTATACAATTCTTTGTCATCTAAGTTTCAGGTTAACTTGTGTCTACTGTTCACTTTAAAAAAAAAATGAAAGACACAATAAAGACTCCTTTATTTAGGTCTGAGTTGATATTCCTAAAAAAAAAGTATGATGTCATTACGTCAGTGAAGTTAATGATATACTAAAATGTGCATTTTATCAGAAAAAGGTAACGGTCTGTATGCATGTGCCTGTCACTGGGTAAGACTACAGCTCGTAAATGTAATGTATTTCTGTGACATTCAATTTTCTTATAAATGCGCTTAATGAAACCTGTTGTGCAAAGTAATTATACGGTATAAGTGTATTGCTCTATAAGTGATTACTCTATTATACGTGAGCTCCATTTAAAGTGTAGCATTTGGCTACAGGGTCACAAATCAACAAGCATAAAAATAGTCTCTGATAATCAAGGGGCAACTGCAAACAAGCAACAAGCGTCCCCATAATGAAGGAAAATTAAACGTTTATAATATTTGATACGTCTATACAGTCTATGTAGGAGGTTTAAATAAGCAGCTCATGCACTTGTAGACCAGTAGAAAGATTCATTTATTAAACCTTAGTGCAGCTGCTATGAAACACACTTCAAAGCATTCCAATCAGTTTATAATCATAACACACCATTAAAAATGCATAATATTGTATTCAGAAATACAAGTGGGTGACAAATATCTCCACTGTAAGGATGAACACCATTCTCACAACAGGTTTTCCTCAAAATGGTCTACTGGTGATGCTGGTGAGCAATGCTAACACACTGGTTTATATAGTAAAGGCTATAGCATGTTGTTGACAAAATTTTCATCCTCATCAAATCATTCAGTGAGGATGGAGTTGAGTTATCCTGCAAGAAACCCCTCCCACCAGAATAGAAATGTTTCACCATAGGATTAAGGTGATCAGTCAGAAAACTTCCCTTCCAGTGGACATGTGGACCTATGCCAGCAAAATGGCCCAATATCATAAGAGAGCCATTTGTACATAGCAAAAAAGAGCACACAGCTATAATCCGGGCAGGGAGTGTAATCATGCCCATAGCACAATAAATAAAACAAAGCACGAGCATCTTAACTACCACTGAAAAAGCTATATCTTTAATATATACAATGCATTCGGAAAGTCTTCAGACCTTTTTTTCACATTTTGTTAGCCATGTGCTAAATTTAAAAAAAAAATCTAGTGTTCTTCGAACAATCTGCAATACAACAATACCCTATAATGAGAATGTGAAAACAGAATTTTAGAAATGTTTGCTAATTTATTAAAAAGGAAAAACTTAAATTTTGCATGGACATAAGTATTCAGACACTTGGCTATGACACTTGAAATTTAGCTCTATGGGTCTCCTCTTTCTCTTGATCATCTTTGAGATGTTTCTACACCTTGATTGGAGACCACCTGTGGTAAATTCAGTTGATTAGACATGATTTGAAAAGACACACCCCTGTCTATGTAAGGTCTCACAGCTGACAATGCATATCAGAGTAAAAGCCAAGCCATGAGGAGGAACGAACTGTCTGGAAGAGCTCAGAGACAGGATTGCGTGAAGTCAAAGATCTGGAGAAGGCTACAAAAAATTCTGCTGCACCGAAAGTTCCCAAGAGCACAGTGGCTTCCCTAATTCTTAAATGGAAGAAGTTTGGAACTACCAAGACTCTTGCTAAAGCTGGCTGCCCCACCAAACTTAATAATCAAGGGAGAAGGGCCTTGGTAATACACAGAAGCCAGACAGAAACCTCTCCCCAGTAAAAGACACATGAAAGCCCTCCTGGAGTTTGCAAAAAAGCACATAAAGGACTCTCGTGTACAGGAACATCACAGACGCACAGCAGTAATATGATAAACATACAGAGAGAAAATATAATGGATGGTGCGGTGCGAGCCTTTGCAAGGAGGAGTTCAATCCATAGGACAAATTAAGTGTCATATTTATGGACGATGTCATGCAAGCAAAGGGTGCAGTGGATGAGGGAGGCCCTACACGGGAGTTTTTCAAGTGGCTTATGATGACTCTTGGAGACAGCATCCTACAGTGTCAGAGAACAGTAAGAACCTGTCACTGAACAGCCATGGGTAGTTCACATGGATGGAACTTATATAACTCCACGCACTTTCAAAACAATAGCAGATCCGGATTTGCAGCAGAAATTCAGAAAGTTCCTTACTGGTATTCTTTTTAAGCTAATGTTGAAAGTATCGCACAGTATGTTTCCATCACTGTTTTGAGCAAATTTCAACTGATAACATTTAAACTCGGAAACTGATGCATAGGTGTTGGTTTGCTGACCAAAAAGTTGGGTTTGACATATTTCCATCTCTAATTTCATGTACATCACAATTTGTGTACCTTTTGGTTTTTCTTAATTTTCCCCATAACAACTAAAAGACACAAGATGTACAGTGTCAGGCATTTAGAGATGTTTATAAGATAACATAAGAAATAAGGTCATGACATACAATGTTCTAAATCATTGTAAAGGTTACATATTGTTAAGATCGCCAGCAGAACTGAGAGCAGATTGGCTGTAGTATTGCAAGTTACTGTGTTGCTGTACGTCACCCTTTGTAATGCCCTGTTCATAATACATTGCTGTTTAAAAGAACCAAGAAAGGTGGACAATGAAAGTGAGCTCCAGTGTGCAAATGGGCTACACCTCGTAATGTGGTGAAGGCTGAAGGCTCAGGCTGGTGTCTTAATACAGCCGGTTTGTGTGAGGCTTAGCTCATGTAGCTGCCCCACTTCATCAACTGATGGCGGCACACCGGTGTTAGTGTTCCCTCAGCCAGGGGACAAGTTTGTGGTGGACACCGATGCCAGTGACTGGGGCATCACTGCTCTCCCAAATTCAAGACAGAGAGGAAAAGGTGATTGCTTTTGACAGCCACCGCCTCAGGAAGCTGGAGTGAAATTATGTTACAGACAGGGAACTATTAGCTGTGGTGGCTGTGACACTTCCAGCCTTTCCTGTATGGGGTCCCATTCCAGTTTAGTAGAGATCACGTTTCGCTTACACGGATCATGCAGTTTAAAGAGCCAGAGGGCCAAGTGGCAAAGTGGATAGCTGTACTCCAAGTGTTTCAGTTTAGAATCCAGCACTGCTCCAGCAGGCTCCATAGTAATTCTGATGCACTTTTGCTCGTGTGAAGCTGAGGAATGCAGAGGCTGGAAGAGCTGCAGGGGCAGCAGAGCAAACACCTTGAGATCTAGTGGGCATTAGAGTGCAGGTAAACCACCTGGGTGAGTTGACGCAAATCCTTACAGGCTGATTGCTAAGGCCCTGGGGGCTAGCTGAGATAGTCTTTGAATTAGCAAAGGGCTGTTGTACCATGTGTGGGAGGAACTGGTCCCTAGGAAGAAGATCTGGCAGCTGGTGGTGCTGCATAGCCTGAGAGAGAGGGCGTTGGCAGCTGTACATGGAGCTTTAGGTCTTGGGCACTTCTGCATAGCTAAAATGGTGCGGAGACTGAGTTTCTACTGACTGAGGTTCTTGCACTTGTACTTCTGGTTTAAAATAGGCAGGTGTTCAGTCAATACCATATTAAACTTTTTAGACTCTTGTTTTCAATCATTTAAGATTCTGTCCTTGCAGTTTATTTCATTTCATGTATTTCTGTTTTCATCTGTTTAACACATACTGTATGTGCTCAGCAGATTTTATTCATTTGGCCTGTAAGCCCATTTGTTGGGCATGTAATACATTTGTGTTGATGCGTGTTCATTTGAAGGTAGACAAGATTTGTTGTACATTTAATGGTAGGCTTATATATACTAATGTTTTTGGAATAATAGTAAAGAAAATCAGTGCTGCTCAATACAGAGTTATATGAGAGGCTCTCTGAATTAACCTCACTGAACAGAAATAATGTGATGAACAGCTGCATTTCTTCCTACTGCTTTTTTCATTAAAATGCATCGATGGCATTTTTACATGTTCATGATAACGTTACCTCACGTCTTTAATATCACCATACAGCATGTCTATACCACACTACGGTATATCAGCACATGCATTATAGTAGCTTTTGATTTTTTTTCATTTACATTGTTAATGACAAGTTGTGACTCCTTATAGCAGCAATGAAAATGTCAAAATGTTTATATTTGTTTATCCCAGCTGATTTGATTCTTTGGAATCCTCCTTTGATTCCGTCACCACTGGTTCCTCATTTGAGAAGAAGAAGAAGAAGAAGAAGAAGAGATGGGAAGAAAGAAGAAAAGAAAGGTCTCACCTTCCATAAGTGTATTCACTTCAGCCCCTGACACATTACTCTAATAATTATGAGATTACATCTGTACAGTTGGAGAAAAAGAGAAACTGCTTTTGATGATCCATCATGCTACACTATATGGCCCAAATGTTTGTGGACACCCCTTCTAAGTTAGACCTATTGCTGACACAGATGAGCAAATGCACATACACATACACATACAGAGCCACACAGCTGGTCTAGTCCCTGTAGAGAAATTTTGCCAATAGAATAAGACTCTCTAGAGCAGGTAAAAGTGAACCTCCTGGCACTGCATCTAATACCAGGCGTGGGCTAGAGGAGTATAAATCCCTCCAGAATCTAGTAGAAAGCCTTCCCTAGACAGTAGAGACATTTACTCCAACAAAAACAGGATAAATTCTTTTTAAATACAATTGATTTTGGAAGGAGCAATGAGAAACAGGGGTCCTGATACTTCTGTCCACATATCGTGTATATACCAGCTGTGGCTAGACTTTTGCCTAATCAGAGTGTCTGGTTTGGGAAGTTTCCAAGCTTCCACCAGCTTTGAACAAATAACAACAGTGGCTAATTATGTGAAGTTTATAACATCTTGTTATGGTCACATACTAGCAGCGTTAACTAACGTTAACATTAACTTTGGTCACGTTGTCAGAAAGCACTCTTAAACATCAGGTAACACTATCACAGATGCACACTACCACAATAAATAGTATGTAAAAAATAGTACACCACCGTTAGAAGTGCTCCCAGTAATCACAGGGTCATGCAGAGGGTCCAGCCACAGTGTGAGTCACAGTATGCATGTTCTCCCTGCGTCTGTGTGGGTTTCCTCTGGGAGCTCTGGTTCCTCCCACAGACCATAGACATGCAGTCAGGTGAACTGGAGATACTGACTCACACACTCAACAAAAGGAGCATATTTGAGCATTTCAGTTGCAGTCTGGAGCCCTGTAACGAGTGAGGCCTCTGGGGGCTGAGCCCCTCATACTTTAAAGTTGTAGAAATGCCTCTGAACAGCATATTTCTAATATCATGAACATAAACGTACATTTATTGGAGGATGGGTCAGGTGCAATATTGAAGTCATATCAGAATATCATGACGCAGGGCTGTTTCTTGCTATAATCAGTGGTTGCTTAGGGTTACTTAAAAGAGGTGAAATGGATAAAAACGTGATATAGTAACACAAAGTAATAGTGTAAGAACCAGTAGTGCACTGCTGCTCAACATTATTCCATATTTGGAGCACAGCGTTGTACACCTGGTACTTTATAGTTTAATATGCAGTAGGTCAAGTGGTCTCCTGCAAGCCTCAGAGCTTCAAATTCTTGTTAACAGTGATTTAACAACAGACCAGACCGTATTATCCTATGAGAAAAGTGTCTCTTAAGCAGCTCTCAGACATTAAAAGAGTATCTTTAAGTGCCTCAGGAGTCGAATGTCTTTATTGCCAACTCTATGTTTCTTTGTTCAATTCCAGCCTACTGTAAACCAGTTCCAGCCCATCCTTCAGCCCCACATCTACCTCCCCTCCAACTTTGTCCTGCTACCCGTCTACCAGCAGATGACGAATAATGGAATGATGGTGTTGAACTACAAGCCTTTCTTCGTCCTATCTGTCCTGCTCCTCATCTACCCCCTTCCCTCAACGATCCCTGAACCATCAGCACATCTTCATCCCTTCTGTCCAGGTATAACACTGTTCCAGTCAAAGAACTAAGTTCAAGTCAAGATATTGGGGTTTGGATCGGGAATGCAGTGAAACAAATTCGATTCCACACCGTTACAATACAAAAGAAAAGTTGAAATGAAACTTTAAACTCAAACTTACTAAATGATCTTAAAATGCAGCTCATTAACAGTGCTGTCATTAATAGTCAGAATAAACAACACTCATGTTGTACTCTCATTCCAGGGCTCTCCAACCGTTCACCAGCAATATGTAACAGCCACACCTGCTGGATTGTACCATTCTGAAGGCCATGTGTGCAGTAAGGAACATTTATACAGCTTCCATATGCTGCAGTGGACTTGCCACTCTAAATTGCCCTAAGTGTAAATGGGTGTGTGATGCATCACAGCCAGGGTGTGTATGCTCACTGAAGATAAAAGAATAGATAAATATTTTAGAAATAAATTAAATAATCAACTGGAATTGATTGCTGTATATGAACCCTGAGATTACCTGATTGACTTGATGTGGCTTGTGGAGTGTATTAAACCCCCTCCCCAAACTCCTCAGCATATAATTGTCTCTGTCTCTGTTAACAGAATCCCTGGAGTGAGAACAACATCAAGCAGGTAGAGGAGTGGAAGATGGAGGAGGAGAAGGTGGAGGAGGAGAACTTTGAGGAGGAGAAGTTGGAGGATGAGAAGGTGGACGAGCAGAGGGTGAAGGAGGAGAAGTTCAAGAACCAGTAGTGCACTGCTGCTCAACATTATTCCATATTTGGAGCACAGCGTTGTACACCTGGTACTTTATAGTTTAATATGCAGTAGGTCAAGTGGTCTCCTGCAAGCCTCAGAGCTTCAAATTCTTGTTAACAGTGATTTAACAACAGACCAGACCGTATTATCCTATGAGAAAAGTGTCTCTTAAGCAGCTCTCAGACATTAAAAGAGTATCTTTAAGTGCCTCAGGAGTCGAATGTCTTTATTGCCAACTCTATGTTTCTTTGTTCAATTCCAGCCTACTGTAAACCAGTTCCAGCCCATCCTTCAGCCCCACATCTACCTCCCCTCCAACTTTGTCCTGCTACCCGTCTACCAGCAGATGACGAATAATGGAATGATGGTGTTGAACTACAAGCCTTTCTTCGTCCTATCTGTCCTGCTCCTCATCTACCCCCTTCCCTCAACGATCCCTGAACCATCAGCACATCTTCATCCCTTCTGTCCAGGTATAACACTGTTCCAGTCAAAGAACTAAGTTCAAGTCAAGATATTGGGGTTTGGATCGGGAATGCAGTGAAACAAATTCGATTCCACACCGTTACAATACAAAAGAAAAGTTGAAATGAAACTTTAAACTCAAACTTACTAAATGATCTTAAAATGCAGCTCATTAACAGTGCTGTCATTAATAGTCAGAATAAACAACACTCATGTTGTACTCTCATTCCAGGGCTCTCCAACCGTTCACCAGCAATATGTAACAGCCACACCTGCTGGATTGTACCATTCTGAAGGCCATGTGTGCAGTAAGGAACATTTATACAGCTTCCATATGCTGCAGTGGACTTGCCACTCTAAATTGCCCTAAGTGTAAATGGGTGTGTGATGCATCACAGCCAGGGTGTGTATGCTCACTGAAGATAAAAGAATAGATAAATATTTTAGAAATAAATTAAATAATCAACTGGAATTGATTGCTGTATATGAACCCTGAGATTACCTGATTGACTTGATGTGGCTTGTGGAGTGTATTAAACCCCCTCCCCAAACTCCTCAGCATATAATTGTCTCTGTCTCTGTTAACAGAATCCCTGGAGTGAGAACAACATCAAGCAGGTAGAGGAGTGGAAGATGGAGGAGGAGAAGGTGGAGGAGGAGAACTTTGAGGAGGAGAAGTTGGAGGATGAGAAGGTGGACGAGCAGAGGGTGAAGGAGGAGAAGTTCAAGGAGCAGAAGATGGAGGAGGAGAAGGTGGAGGATGAGATGGTGGAGGAGCAGAATGTGGAGGAGGAGAAGTTAAAGGAGCCAAGGTTAGATGAGGAGAAGAAGATGGAGGATGTGAGAAGGTGGAGGAGCAGAACTTAGAGGAGCAGAAGTTAGAAAAGCATAAGCAGCAGGCAAAAGTCCAGCATCTGCCTTTAAGAACGAAGAAGCTCACTAAGAAGAACACCAAGGTAGCGCAGTAAAGTCTGTTTGCAGACCACAGGCCTGAGAGGACATGTGGGCATGCCTTCAATTTCATGTGTGAATATGAGTCTACATTTTTAGCTTAGTAACTGGTTTCATTAACACACTGGATGTTGACTCTGCCCTGTTGTGTAGACAACCAGACTATTGCTGAGGAATCTGGAGTGTGAATGAGGATGACAGGCATCTGTATGAAGAGTTCCTGCCATTTGGAAACATCATCAGAGCAAAGGTTACTGACAGTTCCTAATCCCTACATTTTATTCCTTTCCCAATAACCTGTCTTTTATCTCAACTGGTGTATTGTTTAAATGTAGAGAGCCACAATATTGTTAATATCTTTTCTTTCTGTATCTCCTCGCCATCCCCTGCAGGTCATGATGGAGAACGGCCGCTCGAAAGGAAATGGATTTGTCATGCTTTCGTCTACTGCTGAAGCCAGAAAGGCCACCAT
>JAOVVG010000023.1:12275391-12288267 GCA_028566375.1 Leptodoras nelsoni
CACACTCTGCTCTTACTGGTGCAATGTGCAATTAATGAAGATTGGCCACCAGGCTGGTCCAGTTTAGCCATGAAACCGCCCACACTAAAATGACAGTGTTTCAGTTTCATTGTCTAACCCCTGTATCTTTGGGTCAGTACAATGAGTGATGCAGTTACCACCAGACCCATTTCTGAAGCCTTTTTTAAACACATGGCACACAGCAGATACACATGTATTTTAATCACACATACCCCATTGTATTTTTTGCATGCTCTTTCTGTTTAAGTTTATGAAGATGCACTGACACCGCATATGTCATAATTTATGATGACTGTGTGGCCTAAAAGTAACAAAAAATGTTTTCTGAGACTTTCTGGCTGTCTGACTTCACTGATACTCCCCAGAGTATCAGCAATGGCTACATTATTGTTTATATCTGTCTGTCAGTCTGTCTGTCTGTACATATGTACGTAAATACCTTGTCTAAGGTTGTCCCCTTGGGCTGTTGGACTTAGTCTTTAAAAGTGTTTCGCAAACCACTGACATCATTTCATATGCTACATGAATTTGCTTATTTACGTAATTAATTAATTGAGCTAAAATGGCAGATATTTTGTATGGATATGTTGTAACTGATTTATCCACTCCTGTGCAGGGTTTTCTTCATTGAGAAGTTTAACTTCACTCCGACCCAGGCAAGAGCAATTAACAGGTAATCTCATATGGCAATATGACATGGAATAAGATGGAATAAAATGGGATAAGATGATAATCTCACATGGCAATATGACATGGAATAAGATAGGATAAGATGGAATAAGCTAAAAATGGAATAAGATAGGATAAGATGGAATAAGCTAAAATTGGAATAAAATAGGATAAGATGGAATAAGATAAAATGGAATAAAATAGGAAAAGATAGGATAAGATGGAATAAGGTGAAATAAGATGGAATAAGATGGGAAAAGATGGAATAAGATGGAATAAGATGGAATAAGATAGGATAAGATGGGAAAAGATAGGATAAGATGGAATAAGATGGAATAAGATGGGAAAAGATGGGAAAAGATGGGATAAGATGGGATAAGATGGTATAAGATGGGATAAGATGGTATAAGATGGGACAGGATGGTATAAGATAGGATAAGATGGAGTAAGATAGGATAAGATGGAATAAGATAACATGATCCTATAGGATAAGATGGAATAAGATAGGATAAGATGGAATAAACTAGGAATAAGATGGGAAAAGATGGTATAAGATAGGACAGGATGGTATAAGATAGGATAAGATGGAGTAAGATAGGATAAGATGGAGTAAGATAACATGATCCTATAAGATAGGATAAGATGGAATAAGGTAAGATAGGATAAGATGGAAAAAGATATGATAAGAAAGGTTAAGATAAGATGAGATGGAATAATATAGGATAAGATGGAATAAGATACGATAGGATAAGATGGAAAAAGATATGATAAGAAAGGTTAAGATGAGATGGAATAATATAGGATAAGGTGGAATAAGATAAGATAGGACAAGAAAGGATAAGATAAGATGATCCTATAAGATAAGATAAGATGATTCTTTGAGATAAGATAAGATAAGATGATCCTTTAATAGTCCCACAGTAGGGAACTTCACAATGTTACAGCAGCACAGGCACTCACTATTAGAAATATGTAACAAGACTAACAATATAAAAATTAAAAAAGGTAAATTAAAAAATGAAAAAAGTAAAAAAGGTCAAAACTCGCATAAAACATGTATTGCACATGGTACATGGAATATTGCACATTGGTATTGTATGTTATTATTTACACATATATGTTCTATTTATATTCTGCATCCTGTAAGTATATAAAGAAATGGATGTGTGTGGTGTACTTGGAGTAATGTTGATTGTAGCAGCAGGAAGGAGGGACTTGTGATAATGTGCCTTCACACACATGGGGTGAAGCAGCCTGTCACTGAAGGAACTGCCCAGTGCTGCTAGAGTATCATGGATGGGGTGAGAGTCATTTCCCAGCATGGATGCTAACCTAGTTAACATTCTCCTTTCACCCACCACTTGTACTGGGTCTAAGGGACTTCCCAAGTAGAGCTGGCTCTATTAATGAGATTGTCTAGTCTCCTCCTATCTGCAGTCAAGATGCTGCTGAGCCAGCAGACCACTCCAAGAAAGATGGCTGATGCCAGCTGAGACTGTGTCAGAAAAGGTTCTCAGGAGTGGCCCCTGCACTCCAAATGACCTCAGTCTCCAAAGCAGGTAGAGCCTGGTCTATCCTTTCTTGTAGAGTGCACTAGTGTTATCTGTGTCCAGTTTATTGTTGAAGGGAACACACTGGTATTTATAAGTGTCCTCTCTCTCATTGACGATTCCCTGAAAGTTCACTAGTGGTGGAGGGGTGTGTCTGTGCCTACAGAAATGCTCCACCAGTTGTTTGGTCTTCCCCATGTTGATAAGGAGGCTGTTCCATAGACACCACTATACAAAGTTCTGGATCAGTTCTCTGTACTCAATCATCCTCGTTTTTGATGAGGCCAACGATGGCTGAGTCATCCAAAAACTTAATGTGGCAGTTTAATGAGTTGTACTTGAAGTCAGCAGTATACAGGATGAAGAGGAACGGTGCCAAGACACTGCCCTGCAGGGCCCCTGTGCTATCAGACACAGTCCCTTGCGCTCACATACTGTGGTCGATTGTTGAGGTAGTCCAGGATCCAGTTAGATAGGTGATGGCTCACCCCTGTGTGTTCCAGCTTGTCCCTCAGGAGCCCAGACTGTATACATTGAAAGCACACATACATTGAAAGCACTGGAGAAATCAAAGAACATTATTCTCACAGTGCTCCTAGGCTTCTCCTGGTGGTGAAGAGCTCTGTATAGGAGGAAGATACAAGTGGCAACAGAGGATTTGTAATGATGGATTGCTAATATTAAGCCAGTATACATAAAAAAAAGCATAAAATACAATGTGTTACATTGTGTACATCGTCTCTGCTTCAGCCTCCCCTGTGTTGGGTTTCATGGTGGACAATGTGTTATGAGGTCATTTTTCTTCTCTCTCTCTTTCAGCATCGTGTACATCATCTCAGCTCCAGCCTCCCCTGTGCTGGGTTTAATGGTGGATAAAACAGGCAAGAATATCACGTGGGTTCTGTGCGCCGTGGTCACAACGCTGATTGCTCACATGATGTTGGCTTTCACCTTCTGGAACCCCTGGTTTGCTATGGTAAAGCCTTTGTGCAATTCAATTCACAATACTGAGTTCACGATTCGATTTTCTTATGATATTTTAAACAAAGAACAATTATTGCATACATTTTTTTGCAGCTTCTCCATATCTTAAATAACTGAGTGAAAACATTTTTATTTTTGAAGAATAACAATTCAACATAATGTGTAATTTGCTTGAGTAAAAACTGTAACAAAGAATTTTTAGTCTCCTTCAAATTAAAATAAAGATGATGAGTTTATGTGGGGGGATCTGTAATAATAATCTCGGTTTAGCCGCGAGCACAGAGGTGTAAGAAAGTGGCTAGGCACCTCACTTGACCCTTCTTGGGAAGCAAGCTTTAAAGTGTATGCAAAACACTTTGTGTGGTTTGGCTAGTCCAGCCTCATTCACCACTATCTCCATATTTTATATCTGCCTCTTTCAAAGTTTGCATCACGTTTGCTTTTGTTTTGAAGCAACGAGAGGATTACGTATGATGTGCTAGTGAGGGTGGACAGCCCTCTGATATTCAAAAAATGCTAATACATATATTAGATGGCATTATAAATGGAGCGCACGTGATATCGTGATCGCTCCACGATGCACATCGTCACATTTTTGCATCACAATGTATTGCGGCTCGATGTATCATTACACTCCTATTAATTACTCAGCGTGGTGGATCTGCATATCTCAAGAACACTGGGTGTGAGGTGGAATTACACCCAGAATGAGATGCCACTCCAGTGCAGGGCTAATATCAATCATGCATCTCAGTAACTTTAAATGTAAGCACAATATGACCAGTTTGATTTTTGAACCTGCCATCGATTTGCCTTTGTACTTTTTAATTCTTCTCTGTAGGTCCTCTTGGGTGTGTCATATTCACTACTTGCCTGTGCTCTCTGGCCAATGGTGGCCTTTGTAGTGCCAGAACACCAACTGGGCACAGCATATGGATTGTAAGAACCCAAATTTCTTTTGATTCCATTTATAAAGTCCTGTGAAGTTACTACTGATTCCTCCGATATATATGAAAGGATAACTGAAACTTTTCTAGTTGTATTTGGCAAATGCCTCTAAAATATGGTACCATATAAAAGGGTAGTCAACTTTATCTCTATCTGTATCATCTCTATCTATCTCTGTCTCTCTCTTTCTCAACAGTATGCAGTCGATTCAGAACCTGGGTTTGGCGCTTATCTCTATGGCAGCAGGAGCCATTCTGGACCGCAGGGGTTACCTCTTCCTGGAGGTCTTCTTCTGTGCATGCATCTGCTGTGAGTGATGATGCTGTGTGAACACTGAGAGTCTGTATACATACACCAATGTAGTACACAACGTTCCTTGATATCATCTCCTGGACTTTTTTTTCAACCATCAGTTTTTAGTCATCTGGTAGATGGTATCCAAGGCAACTTAGGAAAAACTTCAGACATCTAAATATGCAAATGTACTATAGGTAATGGACAATGTTTAATGTTAGCAGCACATTGTGTGTCTGGTCCCGCATATAGCTATTTCTGTGACATTTCTATGGATATGAGAATAGCAAATAAGAAAGCTGTCATGATGTAGTGGAAATGCTGATTTACACAAAATTGCATAACCTTTTTACATGTAAAATACGAGGCTTCTTTTCTGCAGCTTGATAGAATGAAAATCTTGTTCCACTTCTGTGCAGTCAGGGCATGAATGCAGGCTTGTATCCCCTGAAGTTAGACTTTACTAGCACCTGACAACTCATTGTGTATGAGAAATAACATACAGTGCTCCCCAGAATTATTAGCACCTTTCATAAAAATGAGTGAATACTGTATAAAGATTATTATTTTTATTTATCTTTGATCTTACGAAAATATTTAATTGATCTGTTTTTGAGACAAAGGACACTTGTAAGGATTTATTTATATATATATATATATATATATACATGCAAATAAATTTTTGATTTATTGTAGATTTATTTATTTATTTTTTTATTTCCTCAGTCCCTAGGAACTCGTTTGTTGCCTTTAACCACATGTACAATCCTTTTTGCTGTCCTTTATGAAAGCACTTTCAGCATGAAAGTTATACATGATAGTTGTTTGAACTGCACAAATGAATATAAAAATGTCTACATAAAAATAGCATTAAGCACAATTAAGGCCATAACGTAGACATGTCGCATGTCTGAAATGTTTGGAAATTGGCGATGCATTGGGCCAAGAGGGAAGTTCACATGCTCATAATATAAGAATATAGAGAAGCTTTACATTTTCTGCATGGAGGAGTGGTCCAAGATTCTTCTACAAGTATCTCCAAATTTGTTAGACATTACAGGTATAGATAGACTCAATGCTGTTACTTTCCCTAGGGCAGGTATCACAAATACTGTACTATTAATTGTATGGGTGCTGACAATTTTAAAACCAGTACCTTGACTGGTTAATTCACTGCTTAAAAGATTTGTTCTTGAGAAAACCTGTAAATAAAGCAATGCGATGTATGATATATGAGTTCAAAATATAACCTCTAATATCACATGCTCTTTCTACTGTATGTATTTAATGTTTGCTCATATTCGTCAAAGGAGATGCCAAAAGTTCTAGATAGCATGGTACATTGAGTTGTCAGTTTATTAGGAACTATATAGTTATAGTAATATGTTGTTATTCTCTTTCAACAGTGGCTCTGATAGCTGTGGTGGTGCTTTACTTTGTGGACTTTACCCGAGGTAACAGCTCACTTCACCAGAATGATTTGTGTCACTTCCCCAGAATGATTTGCCTTCTTATACATTCTGTCTCTCTCCATGTGCTTTTCACAAGGTGGAGAACTGAACCTTTCAGCCTCGGCCCGAGCCAAACTCCAGAAGGACTCGTCTGCTGAGTCAGAGTGAGTTCATTACGGTTTGCCCTCTTAACTTGTCTTACCACTTTCCTTATTACAACTTGAACGGTTAACGATTTCACTTCTAGGGCCATTTTCATGCACAGATGATAGAAAGTAATGCAGATTTCAAGGCAGGGACATGGACTGCATTGTTAACTTTCTACAGAAGTCAATGGATTTCTCTTTTTATTGTTGTTGTTAATACACTTGACGGAAAACCCATGGAACTGAATAACGTGGCTCTGTCTACAGCACCTGCAAACAAAAATAAGGAAATATTTTAAAACCTTTACAGTGAATATATAGTGTGAGCATAATGTATGACATTAATAAGCTATCACTTGTGACGTACATTACTTATTAACAAGATGGCAACTTCCTCACCCACTATAATCGCCCAGTGGATGTAATGCATGTGTTGTACTTTAACAAAGCCTGTGTGCTGTGTTCCAGGTGATAGCTGTTCAGTCTACTGGCTCCACCCTTCCTGCTGTGATCTGTCACACTGGACAGTTCATCCTGTCAGTCACCCACCAATGGGAATTTCTGCACTACTAACTTCATCACACTGACCAGTCTAATCCAAACACAGGGGTATAGGGCTCTTTTAAATAGCCTTCTCCACTCAGATCGAACTTTTAATAATCACTTCTGTGTTAAACGTATTTGTGGCTAGGGGTATTGTACAGGCTGAGGAGAGAAGGATGGAACTGATTTGGCTGGTTGGGTCATGCCAGAGAGGACGTCGTGCCACTCTCTTAACTTCACCTCAGGGAATCTGGTGCTTGGTCACGGACACTGAACATCCTACTTCCTTTTTACCCTTAGTATCATTTTAGCGACAGTTCTTTCCTCAGATCTTTGCACTGGTGAATCTTCACCCACTGAAACACTTACTGGGATGTAGCTTATGCTTTGTCTGTTCACAATGTGAGTTCACAACACCCTACATTTTGTTCCCTCACCCCCCCTGTGAGAAACTCCATCTTGTGGCTCTTCTTAAGTTTTACATGACTTCACTTTACAAATGAGTGAGGTGTTTTATTACTAGTTTTATCTTTTTAATACAGATATATACAGTACTGTGCAAAAGGCTGAGGCACTCGGGTACAATTTTGTTATTGATTTTTCTGCATTATTGAGTCAGTACAAAATGATTTTATATTTCCAAACGTTACTTTTCCAACAGAAAAAATAAATGTTACACAAAAATTTTTGTATGTCAGTAATGAAAGCAACACATTACGTAACAGAGCACTTTTCAGACAAAAAAACATAATGACGGCTGCTGGGTTTTGCATGCAAAAAAAAAAAGTATGTGTGACCATCAAAGTCTCCAGAAGAGCTGTGGCAGATTCTCCACGAATAAAACTTAAAAGCTAATTTCCTTATAAACCTGCACACATTGTACCTGGGAACACTGTTTAAGTATTAAACAGTAAATATTAAGTAGTCGATATTTAAAATACTGTCCTTTAAAATCCTTTAGTGTTTTTCTGTTTACTGCACTTTTTTATAGATTTTATTTTTGAAGGCATCTTTGCTTTACAGCGATTCTTTGAAAGTGTCTTCTGCAAGACTTCTGCATTGTACTGTACAGTAATTAGCTGTAAGTTTTATTGAGCGTCTTGGAGAATCTTCCACAGCTCTTCTGGAGACTTTGACTGTCGCACTTACTTCTTTTTTTAGCATGCCAAACATTTTTTATGTAAACATTTATGTAACATTGTTGGAAAAGTAACATTTGGAAATATGCAAACTTTTTTTTTTTTTTACTGACTCAATAATGTAGAATAAACAAAAAAAAAACGTCACTAACAAAAGTTGTACCCAAAAACAGTGCTATACATATATAATTATTTTCATTATGATTTGTTTCCATTTTCAACCTGTAGTGCATTGCTGTCAATCAGTTTTTAAAATAATTTGTAAATACAAATAATGATTGATCTTACAGTTGCATGCAGTTAAGTAATCAGCATGGTCAGTATCTATTCCACAGCATTTCTATTCTCTGTATATGGTGTTCATCAAGGAAAAACTATTTGGTATCATAACTACAAATAATATAATAGTAAGTATACCGTTTTTTATGTACATCAAAAAATGAGTTAAAAAAAACTTGTATATACTCTATTCTTTTACTTTACATGTAATGAATTTAGAATATATGAACCTTTTATATATGAAGATGATATTCTAGTTTTTGTTTTATTCTAATTTCAAACTTTGGAACATTTGCCATGGCATTTATTTTTCATTTGTGCATCATTGATGGTAAAATGGCAAAGCAAAGTAACATGGGAGCATTCTGGTTTTAAAGCTTTGCCCTCAAATTTTATAAAATGTTTGCATATACAGTACATGCATAGTGTTGACTTTTTTCTCTGTCTGGTCTTTGTCTATATTTGGTAGCTCAAATGTCAGCTAACTGTAATATTAACAGCAAACATGCTTTGAAATACTTTGTGTATCTGCAGATTTGAAAATACATTTAAATTGATTAACCTTATATTGATTAACCTTATAAGCCTGGTGATGTGTTCCAGTACTGTTCTTAACATGCCCATGTTGGGTTTTACTCTCACCCCTAAAGTCAGGAGCACACAGGGAAGAGTGTATTTATATATTTTTTTGAATAGGTACACATTTATGCTAACCCAAAAGACATTGTACTTGGTGTTTTGTACAGTCCATTTCCTGCATAATGGTAATAATATACAATGTAATACAGTGTACAGTGTAATAGTAATCTTAAACTGTGGACAGCACATGGCAGACATGGGCAGCACTGTTGCCTCACAACATAAAGGTCCTGGGTTCGATCCCCAGTTGGGGTAATCTGGGTCCTTTCTGTGTGAAGTCTGCATGTCCTCCCTGTGTCTGTGTGGGTTTATTCCGGGTACTCCAGTTTTCTCCCACAGTCCAAAGACATGCAAGTTAGGTGAATTGGATGTACAAAAAAATTGCCCTATAATCCTGGTGTGTGTGTGTGAATGGCTGTGTGTCTGCCACCCAGTGGTGGATGGTGCTCTGTCCAGGGTGTTGTCTGCTCTCCCTTCCCTGGACCCCATTCAGTCCTCCAGGGGGCTGTGGTCTCCGCTTCTCACCGGTGAATTACTTTGCCACTGGGACAGTATTTTTTGCATCAAAACTCCTTTTCATGTCACATTAATTATTGCCAGTGAACTTTCTGCCTTGTAGCATAATGATTAAAGGCCAAACTACTGACAGATTCTACCCTGCTTTCTCTGGGAGAAGAATAATAATGGGTTGTTTTGAAACTTGTCAGTCGGGACAAGTGGGGTTGTGCTTTTATCTTGCTGTTAATCATTTAATATGGAAACAAATTATTGCACTAGGGACTTTAGAATGAATTTGATTAAGGACCTTTTGTGAAATGTTTTTTAAGGCTGAGGAGCTACCCACTGGCAACGTTTAAACCCTCCGATAGGATGTTAGATGTTGAGTCATGTTCATGATTCAAAAAGGAACAGGGTCTGGATTTGAGCTTTTTTGTATTCAAAAGTGGCCACAAGTCTGATGTAGAGAAATTAAATCAAGCTTATTTTAGTACTGTATAAACTCTGAGGGTTGGAAGAACAAATAAAAGATAAAGTGATTTTGCATTGAATTGTGTCATATTGTTTGCTTGGTAGGCTGTACAAATGCGTCTTTTCTTATTACATTAAAGCTGACTTTGAATTATCTATCATTTCTGTGCATCTCTGTTTGCTCCATCCCCTATCTCTCTATCTGTCTCAGGGTGCCACAGAGGCTGCAAATCATAAAGAAGCAGCAGGAGGAGCAGGCGCATTTCAAACCCCTGTCCTCCTTTGTCCTTCGTAATCGCTATCTCTCCAGACTGGGGGCACAGGTAGCCCACACACATAAGCTCATGTTCTTCTTCTGGCACCCAGCTGTGCAAAAATTTAATGATCTTATATTTGTTTTGTTATTAGCACATTATATTGCTATTGGACACCATATCTTAGTAGAACTAATGTTATCTATAGGTCAGCCTATGAATAAGCAGAATAGTCTTTTTTTATATAGTCAGGGGATTAATTGCTGGATGGCAAATTCATAGTTCACATGGACAGTATATTACCCTATGGCTTGTTCTGATAGTCACTGAATTGCAGTTTGACACAAAACTGCTCATGTTTTCCTGTTCTGATAGCATTTCTTTGATCTCTGTGTATGTTTCCTCACTGAACAGCTCCCAGACCACTACAACATCCATCTGTCGTCCCTTGCCTACAGAAGTTTGCTCAAATGATCTGCTCTTAAAGCTAGGTGTCCATTGCCAAAGCCTGGGGGCTAAAAAGTGCACTGTATGATGCTTTTTTGCTGTTTTTGTGGGGATGTAAAATGTTCAATACCGCCCTATAAGGTTCAGGCAATTTTAAACATTTATGGGGTAGGCGCCGTGTTCAGGTAATTCATGTCAGTTCATGTCACTGTGTTCTATTACTTTGATTAACACCCAGCACTGTTTATGGACTGTTGTGTTTTTCACTATTGCACTTAAATCTGGTGAATAGAATTTGAATTGTATTATTTTATGATTGTGTATCAAACAAGGCTATTTAATAAAGACATTTTATAGTACATAAATCAGATGCATATTTGCACATAAAACTTTACATACCTACCTTGTTAATAGACTTCTTAAAAGTTGAACAACATCCTGTGTGCTCAGCCAGGCTTTCTTCTAAAGAAGAGATTTCATCTATGGTGTTTTGTGCCCTTCCTCTGTCAGGTACTTGAGATCACTCCAACACTAAATTACACAATCCTCTTAACTTCTCTCTCCCCTTGAGTGGAGATGATGCGTTTCCAATTAAATGTGGCCGCAGCGTGCATAAGCCCCAGATAATGACAATACAAACAGTAGTTTCCGAGGTCATTATAAGGGCAAGTATCTGGAGGATGGAGTCAACAAACCTCATTTCTAATTTATATACAGCCATTCCCCCTTGTTTGCCATGCACGGTGTGATTTGCGCAGGCAGACTGTCAAGTTGTGCTGGACTCCAGCCATGTATAGACTGAACGCCATCTCGTGCAAGCCTGCCAATTTCCATCCCATATCCAAGATTTCATCTGCTGAGCTAGTGACACTGTCAACAGAAAAGCATCCTGTTGAGATTGATGGGGTCTAAATTTCACATAATATAACATTCTTGAACAGTGGTTACAACAGTGATGTACTTGGTCCACCATTACCACAATCCTAGATTTTGTTGTTTGTGAGTGTACTCATTTTTTTGGAGGCAGTGATTGAACTTTCATGTTCTGTTAAAGATTTCTGTTGTGCGAAAAAAAGAAGAAGTGAAATATAGCTTTAGGTTTACATAAAAGCTTAGCATGACCACTTGGTCAACACCAATGCCAACACCAATACATCTTAGTGTGGCATTCAGTTACTAAGTATAAATATACAAACAGTATGTGTATGAAAGAAAAGGTTATGAAAATGTTAAAAAGCCAGTTCAATGAATTGTCAAGATTTAGATTTTTGTGAGTCCATTCCTGGAATATTGCAGAATCCCATCCCAGTCGATCCCAGTTTGCCCAGTGCTGATACTTTGTGTGAAAGGACACATTGATTTTTCAAGCTTTGTTTTTCTAACGTACTTCCCCGTGGTTGATAGCTGGCTTCACTGATTTTATTTGTCTGCACCAGTAGAAAAGGCCAAAATTGACCAATATTTCAACACTGAACCGAAAATGACTTACTGCCATGAAGAGGGGCTATTGTTCCAACATTAATCTTCAGATAAATCCTATCCAAGAAAGATAAAAACCTTTCTTTGGGTGCATGAATAACCATTTCGATTAGCTGAACAGTTAATCTAGGGGTGGGGTGTTATTGATCTACTTAGTCAGGTAAAAATAGAACAGCTTTGACATGCTCGGTCAGAAAGCAATTGTTTCTATTTCACTAGTTACAGTCTAGGGAGCCGGTCATATATTAACATGACACATCTGTGTTGGTTTTTTTTCATGAAACACAGATTTTTACAAATGGATAACCTATAGGATTGCACACAGTAATAAAAACAGCCTTCTGTTATCATCTTCTGTTATGTTAGCATACAAAATAATTCAATAAAATATCAAAATGTAATTTTAATTATGCAGTATTTTTGCTTATCTGAGTCATACGTTATCAGTGGTTGGTTACTGTTTAATAGTGTTGCCTTGTTTTTTAGTAACAGTCCATTGGGTGTAAATAAGCTACAGGTCTCACTGCTGGAGTGTGTCTATGTTCTTACGGTCCTAACTTCCTAGGCCCAAAGTTTCCAGGGTCCTAACCATAGACTGTCTATAAGAATGGACTGCAGGTGAAAAGTGAATCCAAATCATCTCTGATGCCCTCTGGTGGCTTCAGTACAAGTTTTAACCCCACCCACTCCCATTTAGCTAAATGTGTACTACAAGCTCTGCCCATGTTATCCTCTCCAGTATTTTTCTTCATAATTAATGTTTATATATATATATATATATATATATATATATATATATATATTCACTCTGGGCATGCAACAGTCTGGGTGGTATGCTTCTTTGGGGCTTCTCCACACTGTAACTCTCCTGGGTGTGGGGAAAACAGTAAAGGTGGACTCATCAGAGAACCATATATGTTTCACATTGTCCACAGCCCAAGATTTGCGCTCCTTGCATCATTGAAACCGACGTTTGGCATTGGCACAAGTGACCAAAGGTTTGGCTATAGCAGCCCGGCCGTGTATATTGACCCTGTGGAGCTCCCGATGGACAGTTCTGGTGG
>JAOVVG010000023.1:12338803-12350117 GCA_028566375.1 Leptodoras nelsoni
CTTGTATATGTCATTCCCAAGACCAATTGACGCTGTATTGGCCGCAAAAGGAGGCCCTACACCATACTAATAAATTAGTGGTCTAAAATGACAGGTGTTTCAGTTTCATTGTCTAACACCTGTAGGCAGTGGAGCTTGAGTAAGATGGGAGTTACTGTGCTAATGTGCTCTTTTTTTTCTTTTCCTGCCTATATAAAGAAGCTGATTATTCCTTACAGAAGCAGCAGAATAGACAGCTGTAGAGACGTATGAAAGCATGGACTAGTTTCCCTGTCATGTAGGGTTAGCAAGTGGAGTATTGGTATTACGTTGTCATCGTCAGAGTATGGCACAGTGCAACAAATGCACAACACTCTGGAACATCAGGGTAAAGTAGACAGCATTGTTGTGCATTAGATCATTGTAGCACACACATTTATCATGAAGCCATGTGGAAAAATCATGCTGGTATGTTTTCAACTGCTACTTGCAATGGGTTTCCTAAGGGTAGGTTCTCATTTCTGAGTGTGTAGGATAAACATGTATCAGAGCACTTGAGTGCCTTTTTGATGCTATAGGCACTAAATAAGATAGATATCACTTGTGTACTTGTGCAGGTGTTATAGATAGTTGTAGGGAATAAATATTAGACATAAATGTCTGAGGCTCTCAGACACCTATGTGTGATGAGCTCGAGCCTGGAAGCAGTCCCGACTAAATTACTCTGAGTAGAGATAAGGGGAAATGTGTGGGTGTGTGTATGTGTGTGTGTGTGTGTGTGTGTGTGTGTATGTGTCTGAGAGGAGGAAAATACAAATGACCTTCTGTGTTTTTCTCATTGTCTATTGCTCTCTTTTTTCTCTCTCTCTCTGTATCAAGATATGAGCCACTGAGAAGGTTAATATTTCTCATGGAGCTGGTAAATATTTAAATTGTTTGTATTTTCTGCCTGGGCAACTTTGTCTGATAGCTTTTCTGCAGCGAGAGACTGAATTAAAAAAAAAAACGTGTGAAATAATGGCAGCCGTATTGAGGGAAAACTGTGTGGATTAAACATTATGTTTCCATGTGTTGATTGCAAACAGAGGAACGTGCACTGGAGGAATAACAAGATTGTGTATGTGTGTGTGTGGTTTGGTTTCAGCATTGTAAATAATGGTTAATGGTTGAACCAAGAAATCAGCATCATAATTAGCTATTTAAATCTTAGATTTAGCAAATTATGAAGCAGCTTTCCTTCAGCTTGCGTGTTGGGGAAACATTTCCGAGCGCCTTCAGAATGATTTCCGAAATTCCGTTCACATATGTAGACTTGTGATAGTCAAAATGAAAATAAAAGGTTGGTGTATCAGGACCTTTTTTTATTTGAATTATCCTTTTGTCATCATTACAGCTGGAGATTAACACAAGACAGATGATTCAGCATTTGATACAGAGATATGTATCAAAGATGTTTCTTAAGATACAATATAAATGTTCACTCAAAGGTATAACTGTTGGATTTTATTTCATAAGAGCCATATAGCTCTTACATAACTTTACACTTCAGAGATGCACTTCATTTGCTTGCACAGTTCAAATGTACAGTAAATGCACAGAATACATTTCACTGAAGGTCATACTGAGAGATACAGGTTAGTGTTATTCTCTTGAGATTCATTGTGATCTACCTATTTTTATAAAAATTCTCAGGTCTCTGTAGACTCTCCTAGTGCCCCAACTCTCTCTCTCTCTGTATGTGTGTGCGTGCATGTTTATGTGTTTATATGTTCCTATGCCGATATGACCCTCTATGTTATTAAATCTAAATGTGGTTACTCCTCCGGGAGATTAAAATGTTCCAGGCTTTGTTTGGAACAATAGCTCTCTCTATAGGTGTTCTTTCATGCACACAAAAAAAATCTGTTAAACCTGATTTAGTGTATTGTTTCTTTACATAAGCAGTATCACACGAGTACGGTTCAGCCATAGACGATAACAGCCATGCTGGTATTTAGTATAAATGAACAATTGTGAGCATGACATCGCTTTTATTCATTAATACTATAAATAAGAAATTAATATTGAGTAACATTTTGGACATAATATGTCCAGATGTTCTGTTTATTTTTGCTCCACTAGTGGAACCAGATCCCAAAGGAACTACACTCACTTTATTAAAATTAAAAGTGCTTATGTTAGAATTGGAGTCCCTTCTTCCTTTTCATCTTTATCGGATGAGCTTCGAAATGAAATCCACAATCATTTAAGACATGCTAGGGGTTAAATAGGGGATATCAGGCTACACAGATGTCAGAGTAATATAGAGATCAGGAAGTGTAAAAGATGAAAAGATGATGCAAATGGACATCAATTCGCTGGGGGAAACAGTTCACTTATAGACACTGAGCCCAGTTTTCCCTATGGTATGGTTTCTCCTCTATAAACGCAATAAAATACAGACTTATGCAGTATATGCTGACAATTAAAACAGTATATGGATTATAGTTCATCAGACTGTATGGAAGTGGGTCGAAAGATGAGTTTTTCTGCAAATTGCGATCTCTGTCTTTAAAAAAAAATTAAACAAATTGCTACGTTCTAGCACTGTGACCAAGATACAAGATACAAAACATTTTCATGTTTAAAACATGTTTACTTGAATAGAGAGTGTATTGCCTACTTCTTACTCAGACAACATGGCCAATTTTGATCTCTTAGACTTCCAGCCATGGACAGTGGTGCAAACGCTTTTCTATTGTGCCATCGGGGAGCCAAAGTAACATATTTGTGTTGAACTTAGAGCCAGACATGATTTCCAGGGAGCAAATAGTGAACGTCTAGAAAACAAGTTTTCATTAAGAAACGGGGCAGAACATGTACTGCTGTAGTATTGATGACTATTTTACCCTGGTATCTGCACTAATGGGACATTGCGGGGCATGATGCACATGCATATTTTGGACCAAAATTGGTTTGCAAAAAAAAATCCTATATATTTTCCTATAAAAAATCATTTTGAGCATATTAACTCATGACCATGAATATAGCAACAGATAGTAAACACAGAAAAAACTGGCTTGTGTCCACCTAAAACAGCCTGCAATAACCAGCAAATTATGCTTACATTGGCAGGAAAACTGTGCCCTAGGTCTAAATGTCCATTTGAATGTTACCTTCCATTTGAAAGTTAAAAGCTTTTTTGCTCATTTGAATAAGACAGACAGAACATTAGCAAAAATTCAGTTGTGATTATTTTTCTTTGGCTGTGCAAAACTCCTGATTTCTTATATAGACCTGCTCTGTTTGGACTAGCAAGAGGGTATGTTTCTGATGGCAAAGCATTTCTATGGGTAGCTCTGAATAAGGATAAGGATCTGACAAATGCTGTAAATGTTAACTGAAATATCGCATAGGGTGAAGACCATGTAAAAAAACAGCTGCAAAAAGCTATCATAAAGCAATACCATAATTTTATTATGATTGTTCATGCTTGTGATTTGTTTCATTTATTTACTTATTAACAGTATTTTTATGTTGCTGATTTTTGGCTTGATATAATTTTTTTTTATGGAAGCTGGATATTTTTTAAACATTACATGGGGTTGATCAGTTATTCAGTATATTTATAATGTAATTCAATGTATAATGGTGATTTAATGAAAAAATCTCAATGAGATTTTATAACATCTCAATCACTATATCTAATAACAGACGTATGCATTGAAGTACCAGAAAAACTGTTACAGATGAGCCTTTGCAAATTACAGATCAACACCACCTGTGCACATCATTGGTTGCGTCCACCAGTGCGTATATAAAGCGATAGACATCTGTGGAAGCTTCTAGAGCTGTTTCCGCCATGAGAATGCGCAGCGTCGGCTGGCAAGAATCGTTTCATGTGATATCCATGCAACACTGCCTCAAGTAACATTGGAATTCAATACTGGGCTCTCAACAGATATCAGCGTGAGGACTGTGCAACGTTCCCTCCAAGATCTTGTGGGGGACCAGTGGTATACCAGTTTTTCTGGTACTTCAGTGTACATTTCTCATCAAAACTTGTTCAGACAGCCCCCCAAACACACACACACACACACACACACACACACTTGCAACTGATAAGGATTTTTTTTTTTCAAAGTGTGGACTAAGTAGTAGTAAGTTTTAAGTGTTTTGTCTATGTCTGTCTTATTATCTGTGTCTGTATCTAAGTCATGACTGTCACTATTGCCATATTTCCTTCATTCAGATCCAAGGTTAGCAAGCAAAGTGTCTAAAACAGTGTACGTACAGCACTTTCTTGTCTTGTGCCTTGTCTTGTGCAGCAGTGTCTCAGGCCATTTAGGCCAGGTATAGCATATGCATTTGATTTAAACAGCATAGTGTAAGGCTCATCCAAGATGCACTCGTGTCTGGGTGTGCACTTTTTTCAGCTATTATTCCCATGTTGCAGAAAGAGCCACGATGGAGCTACAGCAGTGAGGTGTACTATGTATTCATCTGAAGCTTTATAATCTGCTATGTGCGGCCGCATAAGGAACACAGAGATACACCCCGAGTTCAGCTTTCCCTTAAAGGCTGTAAACTGTGTCTGTATGAGCCACAAACCAATAGCAGATGAAACATAACAGACTGATTTAAATGTGTGTCAGCCCTATAAATTTTGTAAAGTGTGCTGTTGCTGTGTTTTGAAGAAAGGAAGCAATGGAAAGTATTATTTATAATGTAATGAGAGAAGAAAATGTAGCTTATAGTAGCTTGTTTTGAAAAGGCTAATTGGCATATATGTGTGTTTTTCCAATTTTTGTTTAATTCATATTCCTGCACTATGCTCCCTAGCGTCCCATTTTACCAGCTCTGTTTATTTATTTATTAATTTATTTTTATTCCTTTAGAATAACATTTTCCTTGTTCGGTTTCATTACACAGTGTACCTGAGACTGATGTTAGGTAATGATCATTCCCCTGCAACTCACTGAGGTTTGTAGGATTCCATTACTGTGGAACTCAAATATATGTGATATTAAAAAAGATTTTATTTCTATTATCAGAAAGAAAAAAAGAACCTAGCAATGAGCATTCTTCTAGCTAATACCTTCTGTAAGAACTACAAATGCAAACTAGAAGTTATTTTTATGCACAAAGACTGCTTAACATTTTGGGTTTCATTTTGAGCCATTAATTTTTGTTCTGTGCAAATCTTAAGCCATCACATGGAGCAAGGCTGGTTAGACAGGACCAGGGTAAAAATGAAACTGCTCGAATAAGTAACAGCTGCATTGTTCTTCTCAGTAGCCCATATTTTAGTGTAGTCAGTGTTGTGTTATACTGAATTTCTATGTTTGATATAATGGATTTTTCCTAAAGCACTAGAACACATTTCTAGTTAATTACTTCTTCGACTAGCCTCATAGTTTTGAGTACCAAACAGCAGCTCTTCCAGGCAGTGAAATAAGTGCAGGTCACAGTATTTTATAGGCGCTCATAATACATTTACATTTTATGTAAATTTTTCAAATGCATTACTTTGTTGAAAGCATTGTGTCATTCTTGAACTCGGTCACATCTATGTGTCTTTTTTTTAGACTGAGAGTAATTTTTTTCCTTCAAAGCAATATAGAATACAATATAGAACAAAAAAATGTACAACAGTGCCTTGGCACAATATTAATGTATTTCACTGACAGTGAAAAACTACAGTATAGTGTATACTTCAGCTGCATTGATTGAGGCCTGTATGTGCCATATAGGGAAGATTAGTTCACACTGATTCAGAAAGCACCACTGGGTGAAAAACTGGTCTATTTCTTGGCAGTAAAATTAAGACACCTAATTGCATTGCTCATATAAAAACTGCAGGATGTATTTAAGGATGCTATAAAATAGTCGGGCTAAGGGAGGCTTTAAAAGGTTGTTTGTTTGCATTTTAATGAGCCTTTTTATGATGACAATATTTTCACTGCTCAATAGATGCAGGGTGCAATAAGGGCTCTATTTGTGACCTGAAGATTGTGAGTTCAATTCCCATGAATGACAGATAACCACTACAAGACCCCTGATGAAGGCCATTACGACTGCTTAGCATTAGCATGGCTGGAATTTCCTCTATCCTGTGGCCATCAGCCAACTTTTGTTATGTACATTAATGAGAGCGGAACATTGAGGCAGTAGTGTGTGTAAGAATACGTTGATTTGCAAATCCTTTTCAACCCATATTCAATTGAATACACTACAAAGACAAGATACTTAATGTTCAAACGGATAAACTTTATTGTTTTTTTGCAAATATTCACACATTTTGAGTTTGATGCCTGCAAAACGTTCTAAAACAGTTGGGACAGGGGCAACAAAAGACTGGGAAAGTTGAGGAATGCTCAAAAAACACCTGTCTGAGGCTCCCGAGTGGTGCAACAACAACGCATTCGCCCTATCATCCGGAGATCGCGAGTTAGAATCCGGGTGATGCTATAGCTGCCCGTAGCTGGGAGCTCAGAGAGCAAGATTAGCCGTGCTCTCAGGGAGGGAGGGGCAGCATACGTTCTCCCCCCATGTCAATCAGCATGACACTGTCCAGTCATGGGCGTCTGTGAGCTCATGCATACAAGAGGAGGGTGGGGGCGCTTTCCTCCGGATGTGCTAGGGCCCGCCCCCGACGGTTGCATGAGCAACAGTTCGAAAAGAGGCGGCGGCATGTGACGCGTGTATTGGAGGACGCACGCGATGGCTTCGCTACACTGGCTACACTGGCAGTTCATTGCGTGACAAGGGGGGAAGTACTGACGGGTGGGAATTGGAGACAACTAAATTAGGGAGAAAATCAGGGAAAACCCCCCCCCCAAAAACCCCCCAAAAAAACCCACCTGTCTGGAACATTCCACAGATGAACAGATTAATTGAAAAGAGGTGAGCGTCATAATTAGGTATAAAGGGAGCATCCATGAAAGCTTCAGTCATTCACAAGCAAGGATGGGGCGAGGTTTACCTCTTTGTGTACAACTGTGTGAGCAAATAGTCCAACAGTTTTCCAACATGCAATTGCAAGGAATGTAGGAATTTCATCATCTATAGTCCATAATATCATCAAAAGATTCAGAGAATCTGCAAGTAAGCGGCAAGGCCGAAAACAAACATGAACGCCCGTGACCTTCAATCCCTCAGACGGCACTGCATTAAAAACTGACATCATTCTGTAACGGATATTACCACATGGGCTCAAGAACATATCAGAAAACCATTGTCAGTGAACACAGTTCATCGCTCCATCTTCAAGTTAAAACTCTACCATGCAAAACGAAAAAGTGAAGACAAACATTCCAAAATTGGTACATTTTAGCCTACTCGTTTTAGGCTGCATTGCAAGGGTTGCTCTAAGCTGTATCCCTGCTCCTTACACACTGCACAGAGTACAGAATCTCAAGGTGCCTCTTGATTACAGCACTTGCTGTATTTAGCATGATAACTCAAACAATAATGTTCAGATTTATTTTGTATGCTGTAGCCACGTTTGAAACAACATGCAGTATATATGTAACATACATTTTTATTAATGTTATTATTACTAAATTGTGATGTGTGTGTATAATATTACTATAGTATTACTATGATATATTACTATAATACTATAATATTAATATAATATTACAACAGCATTTGTATTATCTGTGTTATTATTAGTATAAATCACACATACGCAAATTCTAACAAAGCAGTTGAAACGTCTTCTACAGAACACATATAATAATATTTTAGTGTTTTGGTTATGTGTAAGTGTAAGTTTTTGTTTGCCAAAAAATTTCTTATACAACATGTTTTACAATAAGAACATTTGCTAGGAGTGGAAATCAAACTGTAGGTGTTACTGTTGTGCTATGTTGTATGTGTCCGCGAAATATAATACTTGGAGCACATCTTGAATATATTTATGAAACTTGCAATACAGATAAATTTGCTTTGCTTTTGCCTTTTCATGTCGACTTTCATGTCGACAGTATTGTACATGCTTGTGTGGGTCGGTGCTTCAGACCCATTCAGAGAGTCATTACCAAGACAATGGGCACTAATTGCTTCACAGCAGGGGAGTGGGCTACTGAGCGGCCAATCTGCCTAAGAAATATTTCGTAGCTTTAGCCAGGCTAGTGTTAACCTTACGCTTGATTGAATATTGCTTCACTTATAAGTTGTTTCGGTTACATTTTTCTATCTGTTGTTTTCTGATCTGATCAGATAGCATCAGAATGCTCTTTGTGTTAATTTGTGTGAGCAGCTCCAGATGTCTTTGTGAAAGCCAAGGGCGGGAATTGGCATTAGTGTAGCCACAGCTTTAGGCTGAATATCTGAGAATTGAATTAAATGAAAGATTTTGTGCTTTCTTACAGATCAGGTGGCTAGCATTGTAGTATGGCAGTGAATTAAGTATTAAGTTTCTCTAGTATGCCATGTATTGCCTTCAGGTTGTACAGTCCTGTGTGGTTTTGTGAGTCCATTGATGTGAAACACCGACAAAACACACAAAGGCTGCACCACACACCACTTATTGAGTTTCTTACTGTGACACTACACAGCTGCTGGTGTCACCTGGGGCAGAGCCACAGAACAACTCATCTATGCCAAATTTCTGCTAGGTGGTGCACACACACACACACACACGCACACACTGGTGCCAAGGTGGGAGAGATGAGTGATATGGTGAGCGTGGCAAGTTGCCAGGGCTAAACCCCATCTGTGTTGAATGTCAGCATGACCCTTGTTTATGATCACTTCTGTCCAGTCCCACTGGGTCCAACCATTTAAATAACACACGGTTCAGCCAACTGTACTTACTCATAATAACTTAAAAATGTTATTGTGAATTAATAGCATATAGGTTTGTTTCAGCTGCCATTGTCATATAAATACAGGCCACACAATCAAAATAATTTTTGTAGATTATGAGTAAAAGTCACAGTAGAACATGGAAGTGAGTTTTTATGCATTACAAATAGGAAATACATAAGACATACAAAACATGCACCGACTCATGTGATTCACGCCTCTGAAACAGTTACATACATGCTACATAAATGTTTCTTTTCAGTGCGATTGCTGTAGATTAGCACTGGGGCACTACTGTTAGTGTCCTATTATTAGCAGCTGTTAATGACTCTTGCTGTTAACATCAGAGATGTAGGCTGTGTGTGTAAATACAGTGAGTTCATACTCTCCTGCTGAATACAGTATAGCTTGAATAATTTTTATTCTTTGTCTCTCCTTCTTCATGTAGCCTTGGGCTATTTAAGGACACACTAGACACTGCCTGGACTGCAATTCCAAGTGGCCCCCAGGGGCAGATAGTTATGGTTTGTTCGTTATGGTGCCTTGTAAGTGGTTATTTGCAAGTCGTAATAACATCATCCCCCAGCTCGGCATATTCATTAACCAAGTACTGTGTCTGTATATTAACTGATCTAAAGCCAACATTGCTATAGACCCATTTAAATGTAGAGAAGACACACGTTATACTGTTCACAGTGTGTGGCTTTGATGTCACTCCTTAAACAGGGATGGAACTGGTAATTGAAAAATTGACTAGCTGAAATTTCAAGCTGAGGGCATTTTCGGTTATTTTTACCAGTTGTAGTCAGGGAAGTACAAGTTCACTTTGAAGGCAGCATTACTCTCATACACATAGGAAAGCAGACTTCTTTGTAAGACTGGCTAAAGATTTGAGACCCTTTAGCAAGCATATACACACACACATGTTGCTGTCTTAAAATGTTACGTCATCATTATCTTTGCTAGCTCTGAAAGAAGATGTTGAATCTTATTGTTTTAGTAAGAAAATGGAACTAAAACACAAATATAAACCAAACCCTAGAATTAACACTCTAGGGGGGCAGGGGTGGCTCAGTGGTTAAGGTGCTGGGTTACTGACTGGAAGGTTGGGGGTTCAAGCCCCACCACCACCATCAAGCTCCCACTGTTGGGCCCCTGAGCAAGGCCCTTAACCCTCAACTGCTCAGCTGTATAATTGAGATAAATCTAAGTCTCTCTGGATAAGGGGGTCTGCCAAATGCCATAAATATCTAATATCTAACTCTCTAATAGCTCAGGGGTTGAGACATTGAACTACTGATTGGAAGGTCGTTAGTTCAAATCCCAGAACCACCAAGCTGCCACGGTTGGGCCCTTAGGCCCCAAATGCTTATCTGTATAAATGAGATAAATGTAAGTCACTCTGGATAAGGGTGTCTACCAAATACTCTAAATGTAAATGTACGATCAATAAACAGTAAATAAAGCACATAAGTATAAAATCTGCCAATGTCCCCACCCCCCATGTTCTTCTGCCTCCACCCTGTAGCTGGCTTTACAACTAATGGGCATAGCCAAAAATGAACTGTGTGTATGTATGACTGTTTATTGACTAATGTTTGATGAGCAAACCCAGCTGGCCATTTGTGTGTGGTGTTAGGGTTCAGTCTTCTTTACCACAGACACTTGCTTTCTCTAGACTGCAGGGAACCCATCAGCTATTAAGCACACAGTTTGTATGAGTGTAGATGGGAGTGGCCACAGAGCACTTACCCCATAGGTCAGCTGACACTCACACAAAGAGCATTTAAGATATCAGTTGCTTTAGGAATGACCCCATTTTGAGTACATATCATATCACATTGTCACACTTTACTGTCTTTACCTGCCATTTGCTTTATTGCTTTTTTTTTATAGTACGTATACAAAAATATAAAATCAGCTGCACTTAGAATAGAAACACAATGGGGATGGTGGTTAAGAATATGCACTGGAATATTCTCTGGTAATTACTATGAGACCAGGTCCATTAACTACTGTTTAGTGTACACAATGATTGGGTGATATTGATTTTTTTTCCCTGCTCATGATTTTTGCCATTCAAATAATTTGACCGAAAAACAAGCATTTCTACCATTTCAGTTTTAAGGAGAGTGTAGGAGGGTGTAATAGCATTATCTACTGTGCTGTTGAAGAACAAACGCAGCATATTAATTATTTGTAAAGTGGTATATTTTTAACATCTTTACATCAAAAACTTTGATATCTTTTACAGTTTTTGACCTTTTTTCTCTGCAGTGGCATCCCTAATATACGTAGGCCACTTATGCTAAGATAATGAAACTGAAACACCTGTCATTTTAGAGCACATTCATTTATTAGTATGGTGTAGGGCCTCCTATTGTGGCCAATACAGCGTCAATTCGTCTTGGGAATGACATATACATGTCCTGCACAGTGGTCAGAGGGATTTTAAGCCATTCTTGTTGCAGGATAGTGGCCAGGTCACTACGTAATGCTGGTGGTGGAAAACGTTTCCTGGTATGCTGACATTACCCTGGAT
>JAOVVG010000023.1:12433409-12444990 GCA_028566375.1 Leptodoras nelsoni
CCCCCCCCCCCCCCCCATCACCACCCTGGCTTATCCACAGCGCCCCATAGCGGACAATAATGAATCTATTAGTCAGCTAGTCTATGTGTGTGTGTGTGTGTGTGTGTGTGTGCATGCGTCTGCTTAATGGCATGGAAGCATCAGCTTCTCATATGCAATGATATTATCTATTATGATGAAGGAGTTGCCACATATTCTTATGCTAATTCCACCTCATTACTACAAAGACAGAAATCTGCTGGTATCACGAATTCAATCATAATGACACAAATGAATTATTCATATTCTCATGTATTCTCTATGTTTGACTGTGCAGCGATGTCCTAATAAAGAATGCAGCACCATTAAGACACACCGCTTCATCATGTATAGCAGTTTGAAGTTTTATTATTAACTTCATCATCATGCATTTGCTTTAATTACTTTCATACCAACGGTGTCACTCTGTATAATGTTTCATTAGCACGTCTTCCCTCCATCTTCCCTCCATCTTCCCTACATCTAGGAACCGCAAACCTGCAGCGTTGTGTGTAAGTGCGAGAAGAGGGGAAAAATAGAACTGGAAAGCCTGACAGATTTCTCTTCTGAACTATAAAGAGATCAGGCTTTTAGGCAAAACTGCAGTCTCCATCTCAACACCACTATTGTGTGTATGTGCACTTAGCTTCCCAAATCCATTAGCCAGTGCTGTAATTTAAGAATACGCAAAGCTCTGGATTATGGGGGAGTGAGTGAGAGAGAGAGAGAGGGAGACTGGAAAATAGATGGCAAATGGAAAGCGAGCTAGCAAATTCATGTTCTTGTAAAAGCTCCCGTTTTCAGTTTTCTTCATTGAATTATTAACACAGCTGTGTTGGTGTTGTGGTACTATGGATGAGCTGAAGAGGAAGAAGACTGTTTTTTTTTGTTCATAAATGGGAGGTCCTGGACTTCATGTTTAATACAAAAGTCTGCAACTATACTTGAGGTTTAGACTGTTGAATTAGTGTTAAAGCGCATGAATGTTACCAGAAGACCATTTTTCCTGTATGATAAACATAGCAGTACATCGTAATGTTTCCCAAGGATATAAAAGGGTTCCCTTTTTTTCCAGACACCATGTGTAACCAGGAAGTAAAAAAAAAAAAAAACAGCATCTAGGAAGTGAGACAAATGTAAACAGGAGTCATCTGTGACAAAAAATCACTTCATCACAATCATATCTGGGTTATAACTGGGTGACTCAGTTCTGTACTAAATAAATAAATATTTGCGAAACGATGTTTGCAAATGTTTCTGCTCAGCAGCTTGTTTCTATCACACAGACTTTTAGCAAACAAAATGAGCAAAATGTCTTGTTGTTGCATAAGTTTGGGTTTGCTGACACAAAAAACTTGATGTTTCAATCTCTAATTTCATGTTGGTTGCAAATTGTAAATTCCGGCTTTCTTAACTTTCCCATAACGGCCGATAAGGATCACAAGACAAGCTGGACAGACTCAGACAGCTGCTAAATGTTGGGCAGTGCATAATAACTGTGTGTGCCAGCTAATTAGCAAAATGAGTAATATTCAACGGATATGGCGGCGGAATGAAACTGCGTTATATGGCTACAATGAACCAAAGTATGTGTGAAAGATGGCAGAGCAGAACGTTAAGTCATTTTCATGAACAAGACTGTTCGTGAGTGCAGAGATTGGGTTTGAATATGGATTTTGTAGACTGTGAATGAAAAGGGATTGTACTTATCGCTTTGTTGCATCAGCAGTTACGGAGTATGAGAAACTCAGTCTCGTCTCCTCCTTAGTACAGCTATACCTCTCCTGTCACATGTC
This sequence comes from Leptodoras nelsoni, assembly GCA_028566375.1. NCBI lineage: Eukaryota > Metazoa > Chordata > Actinopteri > Siluriformes > Doradidae > Leptodoras > Leptodoras nelsoni. Next base: position 12,435,224 of record JAOVVG010000023.1, read on the forward strand.
ACTACATTTATGTGTAAATGAGTTTTTATGTCACATACTGACAAATAACGTATGACCATCACACCAATAACACACCCCTGAAACCCTTATGTACGTATATGGGAAGGAATTCTATTTAAATCTGGGAAGAGGATTGGTGTTCATTCAGGCAGAAGAGCATTAGTCAAGCATTAATGAGGAAGCCTGGGGTCTTCCAGTTCATCCCAAAGGTGTTCAGTAGGGTTGAGGTCAGGGCTCTGTGGAGGACACTTCCATGCCAACCTTCACATTCATGAAGCTGGCTTTGTGCACAGGAATATTGTTGTGCTGGAACAGGTTTGGGCCTCTTCGTTCAAATAAATTCAAGGGAAATTGTAATGTTACACAATACAAAGACATTCTATACAATTCTGCACTTCCAACATTGTGGCAACAGTTTGGGGAAGAACCCCATACGAGTGTGACAGTGACATCATACAGCATACGTGTTTTACAGTACAGCATGAGTTTGTACAGCATCTGATGACTGAACCGAGATTTCACTTCATTAGCACATGCACGTGTATTGACATGGTTGACATGCGGTTCCAATTATTGCAGAAACATGGCGCCATTTTTAGCTCTGCATACGAATGAAGGAAATGTCACTCGGGAGGATTGCTGGTTACACAATAACGATGATGGGTACAGCATCGGCATTGACATTTTTGCGGACCCTTTGCTTACACTTGCTTGCACAAGTGCAGAGATTGGGTTCGAATGTGGATTTTGTAGACTGTGAATGAAAAGGGATTGTACTTATCGCTTTGTTGCATCAGCAGTTACGGAGTTTCCAAGTTCTGAGAAAAACATGGCAGAAAATGAACAAAGCTGAACGGACAAAGAGGATTAGAGAGAAAGAAGAGAGGTGTATCACATACAATGCAACAGTATGAAAATCCTTCAAGTACTAAAATCAAATCTATGGCATATAGTGATAATACTGCACCAAGATGAATTTTTATCCACAGTGTTTTCATCGCAAATCAGAACCTTTAAGCAAAATGCAAATATATTCAGAACACAGCATCATTTTGTGTGTGTATGTGTGAAAGTGGCCTGAGAATGCAAATGATTTAATTGCTTTGTGACTTAGTGCCTCATTTACCATTGGAACTTGTTGACTAAAAAACTTTCTAAAAAGCATTCATCTATGGCAGAATTAACAACAAGGCCAAAGCATTTAGGCTCTGAGCAGTGGAACGTTTAATTCCCCTCCTTTTCTCTGCCAGCCGTCACACACGAATCTTTTAAAGATGCGTCCCACTGGTTAAATCTAAATCTAAATTATATAATAGTATCTGAGAGTTTAATATGAAAAGTATAGAAATAATACCTAATTATATATTCTAGCTTTGAAAATCTATTTTACCATCCAAATTCAAAGCCGTGAGTATCACAGTAAAGCAGGAAAGATGGTCGATCTGTGTATTGTTGTGTGCCGTGTGTTGTTAATATTCGTTTTATTGTGTATCCCTTGTAAAATGGTTGTATCTTCCTCAGCTTGCTTTGACATCGTTTTATTATTTTTTTTAATAATACATTTCAAAAACACCCCCACTGTTTACACCTTATTTTTGTTATGTAAGGAATAACACTCCCCAGACTGTGTCATTATGCAAAATAATCCACCGTGGGGTGGTGTGGTGGTGTGATGGTGTGCCGTTACCACTCCGAAGTTGATTATTTTCCTATAACTGTACAATCTGCTGAGTGTTATTCTGCTATCACAACAATTCAACAATGATTACAATGTCTAATTTGTGTATCAAAACATATTCACTAAGCAAAATAGTCATTCCTTCACCAGCATTTGATTTCCCCCCTCTCTCTCTCTCTCTCTCTCTCTCTTTTTCTCTCTCTTTTTCTCTTTCTCTCAGAAAACCTTTACCTAATATTCATCTTTTGTTCATATTACAGCCAGAACTACTACTCAGTACTCCTATCAGATCCCAGACTTCAACCCTGCTGTGGCATAAGGTCATCTACACAACTTTCATTGTTGTCATGGGAACGAACTTATCCCACCCAAGAAGCCAAAGACGATCACTGATTCTTGGAAACTTCAGACTTAGTATACAATATTTTGGTCCTGGACCCTAATTTATAGACTGACTATTTTGTCGATCAGTGGATCCATTCAGATTAGCACTGGTACCAGTAGAAACCGGCTACTGGGGACTGTGTAGTAAAACCTACACAGACACTGTAAGGATACACACAGAGGTGTGAAAGAGTGGCACAGCTGAAATAACCTGCAATTTTCAGCACTGATCAGGGCTAGATCACGTCACACATACACTAATCACTGACACACACACACACGCTCATTCACATGCAGATTCACATGCAGTAATGAGCATTAAGGAACAGATTCCTCGACGCATTGAGTGCACCGATGCCTGAACACTATGAAGAGAGGGATTATGAGGGTAATTACAGTGACTGCAGCAGGAAGGAAGGTGGTGGCATGTGTTTGTGTCTTGAATTTTCCTGTACAGAAATATTCGAACGTGATATTTTTACTAGTTTTCCTTTCTCCTTTCTCCTCCTTCTTCTTTTTAACCGCCGTGTTACTTTTTCCTCAGTAGGCGTGAATCTGAACCTTGCTGGAGTTCAGTTTATTTGCAACGTATGTAGGAGCATCTTGGATCCAGTTAACAGTGTGAAGTGTGAGCATTTCATACCCCGATGACTTGCACAGACTTTCATAGCAAATAATACAGTGCGATAAAACATGCATGAGTGTCATGTATGAAGTAAGTGTATTTTGTATGTCTGTGTGTTCCAAGACGTTGCTGTTGTGTCTTTTAAGGATTGTCCATGCATGCATAATAATACAGATGCCCATATTGTTTCTTTTGCATGTTGCATGTGTGGTCTGGGTGTGGTCCAAGGAACTGACCTCTCGCCCACTGTGTGTGAACTCAGTCTGCTTCCTGTCAGTTATGTGACTGCAATTATGAAAATGGACTCATCTAGCGATTTCTACGTTGAATATGCTCCCATTTCTCATATGACTAATAGGATTATACACCTCTTTCCCGGAGAGATATTACTTTTAGTTTGGCCTCGATCGGTTTTATTATTCTAATTGAGTTATTAATGGATTATTAGGCAGTGTGTAAAAGTAGCTTCTTTCTTCTGTGCAGACACTCTGTGTTAGTCAGCATCACCATTTACATTCAGAGCTTTCCTATGTTTAAGGTCATGTCAGAAAAAGGGTAGGCATGGAAAAAGAAGGAAAAGGTCTCTTTCTTGATCCTGATAATGCATTCAAGCAGTCGATCATAAATCAGTTTTGTCCGGTGTCTTCTCGAGGCAGCTCCGTCTTCATTTCCATGTGTTTAAAAGTCTAACAGATTCAATAATGTACTCCTGCAGATGCAGCCAGCATATGCCAGAAGCCCATGGTGCATGTGTAAATTCACCCATTTTCAGAAAAAGTGAGAGTGAGAGAGAGAGAAAGAGAGGGAGCGAGAGAGACTTCATTAGTGGGATGTGAACAGACTGGTGGATATTTCATTTGTGATGGGAGTTAACTAAGATGCATGAACCAAGCCACAGACTGTTGGAACCCCGGAGCGCCAGTGTTATTCAAAAACATGGCTTAATTCCCATCCGAGCGTGAAATCAAGAGCTTCCTCTATTGATGTCTCCACTTCTCATGCCCTAATCACAATAGGCCAATAGGAAAAAAGCAGGATGATCAATAAAACACGTATTGGAGCTACGTCTGAGAAGCTGTTCAGTCATCCACATTGTCTAAATGCCAAATAATAACTCGATGGCCTGCACAGTGGTGCATAATACAGTATAACCACCTCATAAAGTGAGAGAAAGAGCAAGAATGAATTTAATGAAATTAAGTGTGACAGTTGCAGCGTGGTCTATGGAGAACACTTGTCAAAATCTGGTGTGCTTTTAAAGAATGGGGTAGTGATGTGGGGTGTGTACTCTTGTAAAATTTGAGCTTGTAAATCACAAGATAGTGGCCAGTGAACATTATTTACTAAGTGGCGCTAATCCATAAATGAGGCCAACTTGCCCTAAAAATGAATCATATTTGGCAAAACGGTTTTCGAGCTATTGCCCAAAAAGTGCTTTGACTCAGGGGGCGCCAATATAAAGGGAAGCACACACCAATGGACATAAACCTTATATTTCATATCAGACATGTAGGGCTTCAACCAATATCATCAGCCAAAAATTAAAAGTGGAAGTAAAACTATATGACTGCCAGCTGGCTGCAGCGATCATAATAAGTCAAAGCCATTGAATGAATAATCATTTTTTTCAGTGAAAAAGCAGAGAAAGTCTTCTGTTGGGAAAATATTCTTTCTATCACTGAAGATAGGAGAGGAAAATCAGTGTTACTGTAGACTCCATCAATATAGCACCAAATCTTTGAGTTTGCCTCTTTGGGGAAAACTTGACTTCCAGATAACATAGTTCATCCATCACGCTGCTGACACACTTAATGACAGACTTTATCATGAGTTGTCCCATGTGTGTCTGTGAGGGAGAAGAGAGAGAGAGAGGGAGAGAGGGAAAGGGAGAGTCTACCCATCTTTGGAGCAAGGTTTCTCCCTCTAGGACAAGGAAAGTCATCAGATCTAGCTTAGAAGCAGAGGCTGGATTTTCATAGGCACACACACACACACAGCCTACAGCCTACTTGCTATTCAGTTGTCCAATAGAACTGCTCTCCAATGGAAGATTTAGCTTCCTCTGAGCCCCCTTGGCAGTAATAAAAAACAAACCCATTTAACTCTGACCTGTATAAAAGTGTAACATTTATCATTAATCTGGATGTGAACAGTTAGGGGCAATAAGCTCCCTGCATGTTTAATCCATGTCAGCGCATCTTATCTTTCCATTTTTATGACGCACCAGATGAAGTATCGTTTCTTAAAGCAGACCTGACACTTCACGTGGGGTGAGAATTTCAAATTTGTGATCATGTCACTTTAGCTTCTTTACTTACCACCTCCTGCCGTGCTTGCATACTCAGTGCTGGAGTGAATCTGAAAGGAGCAAAAAGAAAAAAGTCCAGTTATGATCATGCGTTAACATGAGTGCACCTTCCATCCTTGTCTCAGACAAGTTATTCCTCATGTGTCGATGATATATTGAGTGTTTTGTAGCTAGCCAGTGGCAATAAAGATGACAAAGCAGAAGTTGGAGGGATGGATGGATAGATGGATGGCTGGAGAAAGGGAAACTGATACGACTTTCTAACAAGACGTTAGGAAACTGCCGTTAAAACGGATCCAAATTAGAAGAAACAGTGACACCGTTACAGCCACAGATTTAACTCGCTTATAAACAACGACATACTGACACCTTTTTTTTTTTTTTCAAGTGAGAAGAGTGATTTTTTTCCAAATAATGCTATTTTGTGGTGCCTTAAATAAGAAATAGATTGCATTACGGCGATGTCAAGATAATAGCTCTAATTTTCTCTTCCAGAGCTTTTTTAATGTCTGGTGTAAATTTAAAGCTCTAACAGGAAAGTGGAAAAAGATTGTGGCAGATATTATTGCCATCACAGATCACACATGTAATAGCCTCTTCCCCTGGCTTCAACATAAGCATAATGAGCACTACGACTGATTCTGCATTTGGTAAGCCAGGCACAACTAACTTGTCATGTTCTCTGCTGTATATTCCCTAATAACAGTCAAACAGAACAACCACACTGTAACCACAGGCATCTGGTTATTCATTTATTTCCAGACATCACCAGTCGAGAAATCTCACATAACCCTGTTAAATATGACGCCACCTTTCACCATGCACAGGCATGCATTTCTACTGCTTATCTTCCAGCGGCGCTAATTATGAGCGATGTCTCTCTGACACTATCTGAATCCCAGGCTTGGGAAGGAGTGACTCTTTTCTAATTAACGCAGGACAAAAAGGGGAAGCATATGAGGGAATTAGACAGTACAGTTCAATCTGATCGGCTGCCGTGCATGGAGGAGGTTGACAGGGACGCATGGGGTGAAGGTTAGTGACGCTTCATTAGACCCCTTGTCTAGGAAGGACAACTTGTATGAGTGGAAGGCTAAATGTGCCGTATTGAGTTTTATTGCCGTGTAGGTTGATTTGCCGTGGTTCTGTCTTCTCTCCATGTATTATTGGTTGAGCAGAGAGCAGTCAAAGCATATAATCACACACAAGTGTTTAAGAGCTTATGAATTGTTGCCTAGGTATGTGAGTTGGTAGAATGCTAAGAGATGTTTAAAGATAACTAATGGAGTATGAGTCCACCCATAAATGAAAGCTATTATTTTAGAGAAATAACAATAATTTGACTTTTTGGGGGGGGAAGATCACCTTTTTTGTGGTCATTATGTAAGCACAGAAATAAGGCCATGATCATGAAGAACAAGTCGGTGCTCTGTGTATGTGGATGGCAGAAATATTAGGTATTTTTCTGAGCACTGATGCAGAAAATAACCTGGCAAGGAGAGGCATGCTTGTAATAGTTGTGTTTAAGCATGCTGTTGCAATACCGAATGCGCTCCAGCAGCACAGAGCAATTATATTTTTGTCCTAGTATATGTTTAGATTCTACCTACAGATTTCATGGTAATGCTTTTAACCTTGTCTGATATTTTTTGTTTGCAAGTGTGTGTCTATAGAGCATAGTGTGTATATTGGTAATTTATTGTCTATGTGATACCAATAAATGTGGCTAGTCCAGTGGGTTTTTTTAAAAGTCCAACCTACGTGTCAACCTGTTGCGATTCTGCCCACGGAATATGTAGAAACACATTATTTTTGCACATCGACATTGTTTATTCTGCTCTGACTTGTTCATAGTCAGGCAAAAGTGTGCTTTAAGATAATACTGATTCCTTATCAAGGTTCACTATGCCATTGGAAGTCTTGACATTGGAGTCTAACAAATGAGCAAGATGGTAGGCTGGCTGGGAGTCAAATGAAAATCTATGCAAGTTTAATAGAGCAGTTCTGTAGAGTTGTTGGATGGTTGGATGCTGGTGAAAAGTGGTTGCCATGTGCATACCAAACTACAGACACAGGAGACGGAACTGGCTAAAATAGCATAATGTGTATGCCTCCACAGTGGCACCAGTGGCCGGTGTGGGTGCAGTTTTTCTTTCCAACCAAGCAGAAGCCACACACTACTGAAAGTCAAGATCCATTGATTAGAGCCATTGATTAAAAACAGGTTTAATGAGGTGTGGCTCCTGCTTGACTGGAAGGAAAACCCGCGTCCACACCGGCCCTTTGTGGATAAGCTTGGACACCCCTGCTTTAAGTCTATATAGAGTGTCTGTTTTGATTTAGTATTTAATTCTACAGAAATTTTCATTAAACCCATTTGTTGTGTGCATTTTTGGATTACTATTTGGAGATTTCACTTGTCTTACTGTTGAGCATTGCTTATTAAAGGTCCAGTTTGTAATCTTTGAAGTGCTTCTCTCAGTAATAATTGAGGAGGCACAAGTTTATAAGAAATGTTGTAGCAGGAGATAGTGCTAAATGGTATAGAATTAATTACATTAAATACACTGCCAGTTAAGCTACAGTCACACTGGAGTTTGTTCAGCAAAACCAAGCAAGCAAAATCACATTCATTTCATACCACAGACTTCCAGAGTGAATAAACTTTGTGAGCGAAAGTTTGTGCTGAGTTTGGTGATCTTTGAGCGCTGCTGCTTTGGCCACAGTGACCTAAAGAGGCAGAATTTTGTATAGCAGTGCTACACAGGTTGGTTTAGATGGCATAGATTCTTACTATTACCCTCATCCACTATTACCCACTTCTTACTATTTACCCACTACTACTCTGTGGTACTTCTTTGAGAAAGCACTACTTTGAGGTTTGCTGTTTTTTTTTCTAAAGAGCAGCTAAAGACATATATAAACTGCTTATATGCACATGTACACTTGTCTATTGTGTGTTGTTATTACTGGACATTCATCGAACATAATACATCATGCATAATAAGCAATGGTTATAGCCTGCATGAGGAACTGTGTAGTATTATACTTGGATCAACTCATACGCTCATAGCCATATTATACATTAAGTATGGTACTGTATTTGCATGCAGTGAAACAAGACACATGTCTCATCCTTGCTTTTGAGCCATATTGATTCATGAGTAAATGTCAATAGCGTCATTTAATTGGGTTGAAGTCTTCACTCTGTCATTTCCGTGGTAGCCATAATGCATGTCTTATTCCTGTCCCCAGCTGTTACAATTTGTTACAATCTGATTCCAGAAAAAGGAGCAGAAATTTCCTGTGTTCACTGAGACTCTGATCTCTTCCTTTGTCTATGCATGTCTGTCTGTTTCTTCTCTGCCCTCCTAGCCAGCTATCAGTTTTATGTCATCCTCTATCACTCCTCTGTGGCCCCTCATCTACTTTTCTTCTGCTTTCTCACTCTGTGTCTCTGCTTTTATATCTCCCTTTCCCTCTCTCAGCCCTCTAAGTGTATGGAGTAACTCATCAATGCAGAGACACACAGGTAATATCCTGCCTCACATTGTCCATAAACTTTACTGTCTGGGCAGATCCCGCTTTCCACCCCAACCCCTTTTCTCTGTCTTTTTTTTTTACTGCAGTCAATTTAAAGCACAGAAAATATATGTGCATTGCCCTCCTCCTTTCCTTAATCTCTGTGAAATAGCCATGTGCAATAAAAGGCTCCTTAATTGCCCCACCTTGGAAGCAGGAAGAAGCTCCCTGAAGGGTTTGCAGAAAAGAGCCAATGAATGAAAAGAAATCTGAGGCCAAATATTTCCAAATTGAATATAAGCAGAAGAAAGATCTACTATATTTCTTGTAATAGAGAAATCAATGAAGCTAATTTGCAATGGTGTTCCCATCTATTATGTAATGCTTGTCTCATATGCATAAACAGCAGCCTGCTGTATTCACCTGGATTGAACTGTTTAGGGAAAATGCACTGAAAGCAGTGATGTAAAGGCATAACTGATGCGACATTATAATTAGACAAATAGCAGTTAGGGGTTAAGTGAATCATAAAAGGGCTGAACAGCAGTAGAAGCTCTTTGCATCATTTCCATGTAAGCTTAGAGCTTTTCATGTGAACTTCAAATAAGCAACCCGCAATCCTTCAGCCAACTGATATCAGTCAATTATTATTAATGATTCAGAGACCCAAGCAAAGACACAATGTTAAACAAAATTTTAATTAATGCAGCTGGGAAGTGAAGTGATTTTGAGAGAATTAGTGGCCAGTAAATGAGATTAAACTCACATTTCGTTGCCGATGGGCTAGAGAACAAATATATTATTCATTTCTTTTTTTTTTACAGTCAGTAAAATGGCCTCTTCCTGTGCATATTGGTGAATTCTTGGCCATGATTTTTGATTAAATATACCAGAATCAATAATATTATTCCGGTTTGAAGGAATAAGTGTTATAGTGGGTCTTAGAAGTGTTTATTTTCTCTGACGTTTCTCTTTTTGGGCTTTGGTTCCTGTAAGAAATTTGTTCTTTGACATATACTCATAGCCACATTATACATTAAGTATGGAACACTATATTACCAAAAGTATTCGCTCACCTGCCTTCATACGTATATGAACTTGAGTGACATCCCATTCCTAATCCATAGGGTTTAATATGATGTCGGCCCACCCTTTGCAACTATAACAGCTTCTACTCTTCTGGGAAGGCTTTCCACAAGGTTTAGGAGTGTGTTTATGGGAATTTTTGACCATTCTTCCAGAAGCACATT
>JAOVVG010000023.1:13475690-13485953 GCA_028566375.1 Leptodoras nelsoni
GGTTAAATGCGGAGGTTGCATTTCACTGTGTGCAAGCACAAGTGACAAATATGTCTCACTTTGTCTTTGTCTTTGTACAAGTCAGCGGCATGGCCGTAAAAAGACTCTGGGTGAACGTGAGCAGCGTCGGCTAGCGAGAACTGTTTCATGTGACAGGTGTACAACACAGCCTCGAGTAACATCGGTATTCAATGCTGGGGCCACGACAGACATCAGCGTGAGGACTGTGCAACGTTCCCTCCAAGATCACCTGGGGGACCTACCAAGTGTTAACTGTTATACCAGTTTTTCTGGTACTTCAGTGTAATCCAAACGACTAATCTAAAGACAGAACATTACTGTACATATTAGAATATTGCGTCTAGTATTGGAATAACTGGATGCTCGTTAGGACAAATCTGTCCATGAACTCTTTGTTGATGAAATGTAAATGATTACATTTATGTTTCCAGTAAATTAAAAAGCAACATGTGTATGATTCATTTCACTTACATACCAACTACATAAACATTTTAAATGAGCCAGTTGTTTACTTTAAGCCCAAATGAGCTGTTTAAGGGAAATAAAGAACAAAGAAAACTCTTTCTGTAGACGAGCTACAGGTTAGCAGCGACCTCTTTTGCGTGCTCGTACTTAAAACGTGTGCGTCGCAGAAAGGAATAAATAAAGGGACGGACCACAAGCCATCTGTGTTTGTATAAAAGATATTTACTTCAATTATCACACCTAGGGTGCTAGTGAATAATAATAATCATAATAACAATAATAATACATTGTGAAGATTTCTTACAGTGATATTGCTTCTCCATATTGTATAAGGGACTGTCTTACAGTGCTGAGAACAGACTACATGACACTAAAAAATATGGGGAGGAAAAAAAAAAAAATGAACAAAGATCAGAGGAAAAGAAGGTGAAATTAAATCCCGAACCTGACGCGAGGCGAGGCGAGGCGAGGTTCAGAGGTGAGCGGAGAGAAGAGGAAGGCAGTACGTGTTTAAAATGCTCATGCAGACTGAAGTGACGAGGTCACACTGAAACACACAGGTGGAGGTGGGGAAGATCGCTTATTCTTTTTAAGAGTCACAATAAAGTCAAGGATGGTGTTTCAGTGGCGTGATGGGATTGCTTTGCAGAATCGGTCTATTCGGGTCTATGGCACCACGTCTAGTGGAAGGTATGAGGAACAGAATTTAAAAAATAAAAAAAAACGGCAATCACTTGGATAAAATGGCTAGTACTGACTCATGAGTGCATATGTGTGTGTGTGTGTGTGTGTGTGTGTGTGTGTGTGTGTGTATGGGCACCCAAACTGGAGCCAGACTAACAAATCTCGCCTGCGGTCTCGCTCTGTCGGATACAAAGCTTATGGGTGTCGATCAAGATAAATGCTAATTAGAGCTTGAGAGAAAGAACGGCGAGACATCAGCATGCTCGTCCTGAGACGCCCGGCTCTGTCTCAAAACTTCAATGTGAAGTTGCAGCTTGGTGATGACAAGCGAAGTTAAGAACTGCGACAGAGATGTCAACAGGGATGACCGATAAAGTAAAATGCCAAAAAACACAAAAAAGTATATACACATCCTACCATACAAAACCACGTCGAGACACACAGACCTCAAAAGAGTCTCAGGGAACGTCTGACATAATCTTAGTATTTGGCATGATCCGTATCCGTCCCGCAAAAAAACAACTCGCCCGACCTTCAAAGCCTTTCCGTCATCGAAGGTCTTCTCCATATCACGATCTGATAAAGTTTGTACATCTTATTACAGATATTATACATAGAAAGTAAGCGCGCCATTGTTTTTTATTAATCATTATTTTAATTTTTTTTTTTTTTTTTTGGACTGTGTGCACGTCTTAAACCCGTTCGTAGTGAGCGCTTCTCAAACGCTAGTGGACAAAATAAAAACATTTCCCCGTAAGTAATATACCATATATACGCGAGGGGGCTTTGAGGCCTCTGGCACTTTAAGGCTGGGTGTGGGTGTGGGTGTGGCCCCAAATCCCCTGCCCCCTCGTTTTTTTTTTTTTGTTTGTTTTTGTGTCAGTCCTGATATAATCCCACCCCAGATAATAAAGTAGTGTCTCAGCTTTCCAAAGCTTCAGCTGCAAAACTGTTCTTTAGAAAAAAGACTAGAAATCTGGCAGGGTGGCTTGAAGTAGTAAAGTGATCAAAGGTGAGGAGCCACAAAATGGCCAATAAGTAGAGTTCGATTTTTTTTTCTTTATGTCTTTTTTTTTTTTTTTTTAAATACAAATGACTAACTGTAATCTCTGAAACAACTTCTTACAAAATGCTTCTGTAACCCGGTTTAAGTTTATGACCGATGAAAACGAAGTTTACCAATTCACATCTGAGTACAGTTTCATAAACCAATCGTCAAATCAACGTGGAGAAAACAGATCACGAATCCGGTTAGCAGCAAAGACTACGATTCCCATCCACCCCACCGTCTGCGCCGACTCTAAACCGACGTCTTGTTCTCAAAGCCGTAGCGAATAAACTGGGAATTTTCTTTCTTTTTTTTTTTTCCAAATAAAAACGCGTGCATCCTCTGCGCTTCGGGATTTCGGGATGACGGAGCGATTCATGACGCATAAAATCGACACGTTAGTCCTAAAGCTTATTGGTATAAAACCATGTGAGCGAATCGCTCCTCACCGTCGCACTAAACGCTTTTTTAAAGGAACGTCATAAGAAAAACTCCATAAACATAAAATCAGCCGGCTACACAACTTCAACGTGTTCGCGTCCCAGTGATCCCGTTCGGTTCCGAAGAATCCACTTCATATGGAGTACAAAACAACGGAGGCTCGTTCGTCCTGATAAAGAGGCCAGTGTCGTCCTGTGCACTTACGCTACGAACAAAACTCGCACGAGCGCCGACAAGAACGGCTCGACACGCTATACGATATGTCTCAGTAAAATCTGTACAACGTTTGCATGGTGGTGTATAGAATCTCTGATCTATTTCGGTAGAAAAATAACAGTTCATTCTCGAGTTCACAAAAATGCGCTCGTAAGAAATTCACAATTCACTCTTGAGGCCAACGATGATGAAAACTGGGAGGAGCTAACCTGAAATTCGCATATAAAACCATCCTCAAGTAGGCATGTAACAGTAGCATGGGGGTGGAGACTCTTTTGTCGGACAAATTTGAAGGATAGCTGTTTGTTTGGTTATAAATAGGGATGCAGTGGTACTAACTAAGGATATCGGACACCATCCGTATCAAACGTCTAGTCTATGCTGTGATCGAAACGTATTTCGAGGTTAATAATAAAATCGAGCAAGCTGCGGAAATATCGAGAGTAGCTTTTACAGCGGACAGTGGATCTTAGTGCTTAAGACACTGGACTAATGACCAGAAGGTCGTGAGTTCAAATCCCACCACTGATAAGTGGCCACTGTTGAGCAAGGCCCTTAACGCTCAACTGCTCAGCTGTGTAAATTATATTATATTATACCTTATATTATAAGATGAATGCAAGTCGCTCTGGATAAGGGCGTCTGCCATACTGAATGCCATAAATGTAAATGTAAATGTACAGCGCCTTTCCGACAACTGCAATACCAATAACCTGAAGACCGGGGCAGTCATGGTCTTGTGGTTAGGGTGTCTGCGCCGTGATCGGAAGGTCCCGGGTGTGATTCCCGTGACTGACAGGACTTGGCTGAAGCATCCTTGAGCAAGGCACCTAACCCCCATTGGCTCCCCGGGCGCTGTGGCTAGGGCATGTGTGTTCACTGCCCCCTAGTGTGTGTTCACTAGCGTGTCTCAATGCACGGATGGGTTAAATTTCACAGTGTGCAAGCACACTGACAAAAATGTCCTTACGCTATTTAAACAATACCTCTAAAAGAGACGGTGTAGGCTGCTGATCTGAGCGTGGATCAGGAAGCAGCATCAGGGAGCGTTAAGTGCCGTGAATTGCACGCGCACTAAAGTATTCGCGAACAACGAACACTGAAACCGCAGCTTGTGAGAACGAGCAGTTCGCTTGAAGACCGATGCTCTATGCGGCATCCTTCCCTCTTTCTGAGGGGAATTCAAGACATTTCATCACCACCCTTACGCTCTCGATCGACATAAAATGTCCATCAGGTCCTCATTTCTCAACCACCCCGTTAGTATAGTAGCAATGCATCCCTAAATATATATAAACATATATTGCAATTTGTAATTAAATCCCGGTGCATACCTATCATCAGGAATCTACCCCAAGAAAAAAGTCTCGACCAAACAAAACTTCAAAACCATTAAATGCCCTAACGAAGACCCGACGTTCTTCGTCTACCACGTCACGGCGTCCGTTTTTCCTTTCTCGAGCTGTGGCGCCAGTTTGCGAGCATCTGATCCACACACAGAGAACTGAACGTTCTTTAGACAACAACAAAAAATACAACCTTCTCAGTGTGTGTGTGTGTGTAGGTGTGTGTGTACCTTCTTAGAAACGGATCAGTGCCTTTACGTAAAGAAAGAAAAGAAAAAAAAAGAGAAATGAACAGCAGTTGGGTCGCGAGAAAAAGGATAAAGGATAAAGTTCTTTGATAAGGAGCGTCGTGACGAAACCTTTAGAGGTTTTAAAGCGTTCAAATCTCCAATCTGAGTCGACTTTAAATTAAATGAAAAGGAAATGAACGAATGATTTTTTTTTCCTTTTAGCCTGAGCTCAAGTGAACAGGGAATAAAACAGATCAAACAGGAAGGAGCTGGAAAAATACAAACGAACGAACGAAAAAAAACAAAAACCTTATTGACCTGATAGATGCACTCGCATGCACACAATAACCCGTTTTAGTACAGTATTTGGTTTCTTTGAAAAGAGCTGCTGTAAAGGATCCTCTTTTTATTCGTTTCCCCGTCGATATGAAAACAGCAGATGAAATCATGGGTCTGAATTCTTCATCCAATCATGTAACAGAAAAAAGAAAACAAAAAAAATGAACAAACAAAAGAAGAGCAGGACAACACGTCAAAAATAATAACCCCAAACAACACTTCAACACGGGTCCATTTCAAGTCACTTAACTCAGTGTTCTCATCAGTGTATGAATAACTTCGCATAAGATTAAACTAAATATCTTCCACTGACCAGTCAGTACAAAACAGTGACGCGCAATGCTGAAAAGAAGGAAGAAAAAAAAAATAAAGCCTCGAGCACCAAGGAAAAGGAGATCCATGTTAAATTAAACCATACATAATTCAGTAAATCTGCAAAAACCTGGAGGATTTAATCAGATGTTCGGAACCCCTAAAGGAAAATAATAACAACAATAATAATAAGGACGTGTGTGTGGTGTGGCTGCGGAAAGCTTTCTGAGGATATGAGGAAACTAATAAAATGTTAAGGACAGGAGGAGAACTTGATGTTTGTGCATTTGCAGACAGATGTAACCGGTTTTATATTAAAATTAGAAAAGTGAAGGAAAAAAAAAAAGGAGGGGGAGGGGGGGTAGGGCAGGGATGAGTACTGAGCATTCTGTCAAGACTGGCGACGTTTAGTGTTTATAATCGGAATAATTACAGAAATGTCTGCGTTAGTGTTGTCTTAGTTGTATAGCAGTACGGAAGCTTTTAATTCCTTTATTTCTCCGTAACGATATCGATAACGGTCGTACGAGGTAAGGTGAGAAGGCACTCGGAGCTCAGGAGCTCGTCCAACCTGCCGTGCCTCATCTTCCGGGAGACTTTTTGTCTTTCTTTAATGAAAATCTGTTTAATTTTTAGTCCTTGCTACAATAAGAATAGGGCAGAGGTTGCTCAGGTGTTAAGGTGTTGGGTTAATGAATAGAAGGTTGGGGGTTCAAACCACAAAACCACCACCAAGCTGCCACTGTTGGGCCCTTGAGCAAGGCCCTTAACCCTCAACTGCTCAGGTGTATAAATGAGATAAAATGTAAGTCACTCTGGATAAGAGTGTCTGCCAAGTGCCATAAAAGTAAATGTAAATGTAGAATCCTGACTGTGTGTGTGTGTGTGTGTGTGTGTAAGATTGTGCTTTATCGGCGATGGGGTATTTCTGTGCAATCGGGAAGTGCTTTAGATACAGATCAGACATCAGGACACGTAAACGTGTGAACGTGTGTAAAGCGCACCACTGGTGAAACCAGGAAGTCAAACGTTACGAGATTTGAGTGGGTTTATATAAGCTTGTATACATTTTATACAAGTTTATACACATCCAAGATGACGGTAATTTCATTACCATTACCAATGAGAGCTGCGTTAACGGACCGGGAGTCTGCGTCTACGTGTTTTGGAGCCTTTTTTTTAAAAAAGGGGTGTTGATTATAATTTTTTTTTTTGCGAAACGCAAATCGCAGAGTGCTGCTTTAAGTGCTTGCAAAGACGATTCATTGAACCTGTAAAGGGCTTTGCAGTAATCTCGACGGCAGTAACAGCTGAAAAACCTTCACAGGTTAAACGCATTAAAATGCTTTGCTACTTTTAAATCCCACCCCCTCCCTTCCCTTCCCCCCTCTACCTCTCTGTCTTTGTGCTTTGAAAGCGTGATGCAGTGCTGTATAAGGCCAAACATCATCATCATCTCCTCTAAAACGCTGCATGGCAATAAGCGAGATGAAACGATTATAAAATAGCTTGTGCTCAGTATTCACACGACTGCACCAGGGGGATACACCGGGACCGCAAATCTCAGTTAATTCGCTGCTTTGTTAAGAGCTACTTTATAATGCAGGATTAAAAAATAATAATAATAAAAAGAAATGACTTGGATATTAGATATTAGTGCTGTCTGAATGAATTCCACTCATTAAACACTTCCAGAAAAGGGAAAAAAAAACATGAAATCACATTAAATGTTAAAGATTTGAAAGTTTTAGTCACCCAACATAACAACGATGTTATTTATGTTACATAAGATGTAATATGCTTGCTGTTTCCTTAGTGTGATGCGTAAAAATACTACTTTGATATTTTCCTCTGCGTTTATCTCAGACAGCTAGACTAGGACTTTTCTAATGAAGAACAAAACAAAAGTTATCTTGCTACATTTTTCTGTAAGTATCTTCTGCATCATTGAATATAAAAAAAAAAAAGAGAGGATAAATTTGTGTTAGGTTAGAAAACAAGATGCTGCCTAAACAAGTGATTCAGAACGACGGAATTTCTAAAATGGTGAACAGGAAGCCTGTGAGACTGTAAGTGAATAACAGGGGCTCTCTCTCTCTCTTTTATATATATATATATATAAATATATATAAAAACAACTCTGATCCCATATACACGCACCTCTGTCCGCATCACGGTAATGGACTCCTGTATTATTAATGCGCCTGTTTTTAAAACCAATAAACCCCATTACCCATTTTCCTGTTTTATTCATGGAACATTCCGATCCTTTTACATTTTACATTACGTCGCTTAGCAACCCAAGGCTTCCATTAACAGACTTATGTTGCACGACGGAATTATTTATTTATTAAAAATAAATCAAACTGCTTCCTGACCCCGAGATTTATTATTATTTTTTTCCACTTTATATATAAAAAGCAATCGGACACTAGAGGGCATCTTTAACATCCCTGCTTGTCCTTACGCGAGATCGGGTCGCTGTAAGCCGTCCTCGGGAAGCTTTAATAAATATTCCAATAAGTCGTGAAGCAAGGAAGGAGACGGATTCGGCTCGGGATTGACGTTAATGCGGATAATAATAAAGATTTAAAAAATAAACCACGGTGGATTTGAAACTCTGAAGGTTATGTTGGTTGATAGAAGCTGTTTTTTTTTTTTTTATAAAAAGGTGACATTTTTTACTTTTTACTTTTAAAAATATGATTTTATAGTGTGTGTTGACTTGGCAGATTTTTTTTAAATGCTTTAAAATGCTACATAAGTTTGTAAGCAGCTCTAATGGTTATAGAAAGAGGACTGTGAGCTCCTTTGAGAGGGGAAAAAAAAAAAAAAAATTAAAGCACAAACACCAAGCCCTCCTTATGCCTCAACTGTACTGTAGTCAGAGATTAATGCTGAAATAGTGCAGACTTTCACAAAATAAAATGTGAATGGGGTAAAAATAGGCACGCCATCAACACACATACCATCGAATATAAAAACCAAGATCCAAGTGCAGACCACAGACACACTCACACAGACACTCACACAGACACTCACACAGACACTCACTCAGACACTCACACAGACACTCACACAGACACTCACACAGACACTCACACAGACACTCACTCAGACACTCACTCAGACACTCACTCAGACACTCACACAGTTGGCGATCATCTTGCAGTGTCCCGAACACAACATTTAGGGAAGTCCACATTCTCTGAAGCGCAGAGACAGAAACGCCAGTGTACACAGGGCCTGAGAGGTGCGAAACACGCTCGTTTGCACGTGACAAAAAGAAATGAATAATAAAGCATACATGTCAAAAGGGGAAAGAGGCAGCTTCCCAAACAAGTCAAACGCGCTCAGTAAATCAGCGGATACAAAGACAGACACGCGACGCTTCGTACTACGCGAGAGAGTAAAGAGCAACAAAATCGATCGATCAGATAAACGAATGAAAAAAATAATAATCAACAGCTTACTCGTTCATCAGCCGTTAAAATGCCGCCGCGGTCGTTTCCAAGTGACATCATCAGAATTCCAAGAAATAGAAACGAGCTCAAATAATCTGCAGAATTCATTAATATACAACGTATGAGAACTAAATCTTGTAAATATTAACCCAATACTGCCGGCAGTCTAAAATCAGTCTAAAATTAAAATAAAAAAAAAAAGTTACTTGCCCTCTTATAGACCAATACACAATAAAAAAAAGTCATAAAAACAAACAACAGAGCATCTATAAATAAGCCAAATAAACTCGTAACTCTATATGATGCTTTAGGATATGGCGATAAAAAGATTAAAACATACAAAATAATAATAAATCAAAAATTAATAATAATAATAATAATAATAATAAAAAGGAATAAAATCCACTACTTCATTTAGAAGCGTTATAATGATAATGATTGGTGATAACAGCTTATGAGAAGAGAGGAAGTGGGGCAGTTGTGCACGCTACATGTGTGTGTGTGTGTGAGAGAGACTGTGTGAGTGTTATATGCTCAACTGATACATGTCATACACAGAATGACACACGTGTATACACAGAAGGGAGGCAGTGGACTGGCAGGCACTGAGAGCTTGTTCAGGGTTCGAGAGGACAGAGGTGTCTTCACACACAGCGTGGCCTCTTTTATGGGTTACCTCGAGTACCAAAAAAAAAAGAAAAAAAGCGCCAACATGCTGCACAGATACCAATGAATTTTTTTGTGGTTTTTTTTTTAAGTGAGGAAGAAATGCATCTAAGAAATATGAAGCAATACTTTGGTATCACGTACTTGGTGCTTGCGTGTGCTTGATTCAAACGCCGTCAAATGTAACAGTACTTTTGGTAACTTTTTTTCCGGGTACCGTTTATACTTTACAGGGACGAAGGAGGGATGAAATTTGGAAATCGAGAACCCTTAAAAAAATCCCTCGAATTCTCACAAAACATGCCTGCGTCACAAGCCCGCGTCACGGCCGAGTAGCGGAGTGTACGTTTTCGTCGTCGCCGTCGTCTTTTTGCTGCTGTTGTTTTTTATCTTTAAAGTGAACTGTGCATCTCTTGGCGACGTCAGAGGAAAAACCCAACCCCTCCCTAAAGACTTAACAGTACCACTTATTAGTATCTCATGTGTACAGTACTACAACCCCACAATCCTCTAGTCCTCGAACCGTTCCTGCGACAGATACCGACGTTTATTTCTTCTTTCTTTTTTCCAAAAAAAAAAAAAAAAAAAAAAGCAGGCCCTTATTATGCATCTAAATCATTCAAATTTCAGTTTTCCTATTTTTTTTTTCTTCGGAACGTGATCTAAAACGATATAATGTATAACGCGTGAACCGTGCCGTTAAAGCTGCGAAGTCGATGTGCACTACACGAGCTCTACATGACGAAATATCACTACGTCACCTACCACGATATATTCTCGGTTTGTCCTTGTTTTTTTCTTCTCTAAATCTTGCATCTTATTCTTTTTTTTTTTTGACGTACAAAAACTCTTATTAGAATTAGTGATTTTTTTTTTCTTTCCAAAGTTTTAAAACACGTCTTTTTTTTTCCTTTAAGTCAATTCTCCCTTCGAAAAAACGGTGTGTTCTGTAACTTTTTTTCGTTGTCCTTTAGAGTCAATAGACTGTGCAATCTCTTAGTGGCAACCGAATTGCAATATATATATATTTT
>JAOVVG010000023.1:13499428-13510977 GCA_028566375.1 Leptodoras nelsoni
ATATTTTTTTTTTTTCCTTCTTTTTCTTAAACTCTTTCTTATACAGTAAACGCTTCTCATGCAGCCCCTCACCAAGCGGCTACGATAAAGGTCAAAGCAGTCCGTTTGCACCCAGACGTACACGTTGTACACGTTACGCAAATATCTTTTTTGTTGTGTATACAGTAATCACTGATCCTGTGCAAACCAGTCATAATCATCACAGACGCTGTGTATAAACAAACGTCTGGAAAGCGCTCATCTGGAGAGCATGACTCTCCGATTTAAGGCATTTCAAACTTTCCCTGCTTGCCTCATCCTGAACACAGAGGACCTGAGGTTTATTTAATCGGTTAGTTGTGTACAAGATCCTCATCCCTACTTGAACATGACGGAACGATTCACACTTGATGGCATGACGTGTCCTGAAGGACGGCTCGGAGAAATACTCCAAGGAACATTCTGTCTTCAATTAGCGTGTACTTGATGGCTGTGTGTTCTGTGGACAGCTGCAGGCCTTGGACTGTGTGTACACACGCACACACACACACACAAACACACGCACGCCAGGAGCCCATCTGTCTATAACTGAGGCCAAAGTCAGTGACCACACTCGGTCTGGTTCGGTTAAAAAACAAAATCCATTCCTGACACTTGGACACGACTAATTTCTCTCTATTGCTTTTGGGAGTGAAGAATTTATCTACAGCGGCTACTTGTAGTTTTTCATTTTCCGCTCTGCGTTTTTTCTCTAGAACAAAACACGATATTCTCTGCAGTGTCGCTACAGGATAAAAAAGCAACACGATGCCAAAACGCTCTCCTTTTTCTCCTCCGCCTCTTTCCCTCCCACTCATTTCTGCGTCCCTTTCGGCGGTCCTGTTCCGTAAGCAGTCCGCAAGCGAGCAGTCGCGGGAAGCCGTCACTCTCGATTAGGTTCCTGCCATGCCGCGGAGAGAGGGAGAGAGAAAAAGAGGGAGCGAGGGCTAGTCACTTTTGATCAGACGTTGCTACAACGTGCAGGATGCTGACATGTGGCTCTGCCGGGTAGGGCTGGTCTTTGTGAGTGATGGGCGCTGGGGCAAAGCCTGGCACTCTGACGTGCTGCCACTGACCTATGAGCAGCAGCCTGCCGGGTCTGTGTGCGTGCATGTCTGTGTGTGTGTGTGTGAATGTTTAAGCTTCGCATACAAGACAGCCACCTTTTCATGCCATGGTTATTTTCCCAGCTGTACAGAATCCAGGATAAACTCTGTCTGTGATTCCACAGCACTGAAAAGTGCACAAGAGTGCTAAAACACAGGAGTTTCACTTGTAATTATAGTAAATTCCTCATAATTGGTTAAATAATTTCCATTTTTTTTAATCATTGGAAACTTTCTGTCATTTTAGAGGAGTAAAACACTCTGGATTGTGTTGTTACTCAGAAATAATCAACTACAGCTTTACATCACACCACCCCACTCCACCTCATCATGATCATTTTCCTATAGCAACCCGACTCCAAAGGTTTTATTCCTTAAGTCTGAATTCCGATGTTACTGAGGCAGGGTTGCCAGCTGACGCTCATCACGTTCACGCAGAGTCTTTTTACGTCCACGCCGCTGTCCTAAGTTTGAGGTTGTGCTGGAAATCTCATGAAATTGAAATGCTCATATGTGAAAATCCAAACTTTGCTTCTACCTCCGAAATGCTATGACCCATCTCCATCACCATTATCATCATCATGACAGAAACGGCTCTAGAAGCTTCCAAAGATGTCTATCGCTTTATATACACACTGGCGGACGCAACCAATGACGTGCATAGCTGGCATTGCTGTGTACCAGTTTTTCTGGTACTTCAGTGTATACATATAAATATTTTATTCAGGGAGGCATGGTGGCACCGAGCGCTTTTGCCTCACAGCAAGAACAACATGGGTTCCAATTCCTGTCTGTGTGGAGTCTGCATGCTTTCCTTGTGTCTGCATGGCTTTCCCCCAGGGAACTCTGGTTTCCTCCCACAGTCCAAAGACAAGCAGTCAGGCAAACTGGAGATACTAAATTTGCCCCTAGGTGTGAGTGTGTGTGTAAACGTGTCTGTCTGTGATGGACTGGCAACCCATCCAGGGTGTTTCTCAGTCCACTATAAGCAACTTTCAATAAATAGATTTCTGTACAGGAAATTGTTTAAAAATTCATTAATATGCATCATTTTCTTCATTCTCTTCTCTTCCTGCACTCTCTATGATAGGATTTAGGTAAAAACACAACCTATCTAAGAGCCTGGACATTAATCTATTCAACGTGGACTGCGAACGGGCGATAATTTGCATCCAAATGAGCGACTGGAGAATGGTAGGCTGAGGGGTTTTTGGTAATTACCCTGCATCAGTGTTACCATGGGAGTAATTCATTAGGGCAGCGCTAGGCCTCTTTGGGCTTTTTCAGCTCATCTTCCTCTCCATTTCTCCTGCATCCCTCCGGCCACCCCCAATCTCCCTCAAAAAAAAACAACAAGGAGGTGTGGCCTGGGGTGAACCCCGCTTCATTTAACCGGTGTCTGATGCTTTATCCGTCACACATACCATTTTTTTATTTCCTTCTCAACCTCATGTGTGTTAGGGTTGAGATGATATATCGCTATGATACAGATGGAGAAATAATGGTACTATAGTGTATTAATACTACCATGTTTTCCCCCATTACACTCTTATAAGATTGTGTTTGTGTGTAAATATATATATATATATGTACTGTTATATGGTATAGCCATGGAATTGCTTGGCATCAAGAAAGCGTGTATTAATCTGTCCTTTGGGCTGTGTGTGCACATGTAGCATGCCAAAGTGAAACAGTGTATGTAATAAGGACTGAACTACAGTGTGACAAATGAGAAAGATTTATTAAACACCGGCATGGAGGAGTGAAAGGAGAAACGTGTTTGAGGGAGTGTGACAGAAAACCAATTTGAGTGTCCAGACAGAGTGTGAAGCAGACTCCCCTGGGACAGATTGCACCATGACGGACAATGACCTCGTGACCTTCAGCATATTGAAACGTGTGTTTGGATTTTTAGTGCGTGGGAAAGACAGATGATGCTAATACAGCCCTGGTAGTAGACTATAACGGAAACAACACTTTTGCCTTTTTTGTTTTCAAACCTTCCGGTTTAAAGGTGCAGTATGTGCAGAACCGTGAGTCGTAACACTGTGAAATGGATCTGTATAGTTTCATTCAGTCATATAGGAGGAAACCGGAGAACGCAGAAGAAACCCACAGAGACACAGGAAAAATATGTGAAACTCTGCACAGTCAGCAACCCAAGCCCATGGCTGAACCGTTGACCCTGGAGCTGTGAGGTGCAGCACCATATATTACAGATATAAATTCAAATAAGCACTGAAATCAATTCAAGAGTCTAACTCAGTCAAGCAGTGAACAATGAGCGTTAAACAGGCCAGCCATTAGTTAGCATGTGCTTTACCTTGCATCTGTCCTGGCTGATTCACCGAGTTCTGTCCCAAATCGCCGTTGAGCCACAGCTGCATCCGGATGAAGGGCTCGCGACCTTTCTGGGTCAGCTTGCTCCACGGTTTGGGACGAGACAGCATGTCGCTTACACTCCCCTGAGACAGCCCTAGTACCTGAGTCAGACACAAATGAGAAAAGACGTTATTCCCCTGTTAACATGAGCATCATATTAAAAAAAAAAAAAAGTCCTTACTATGGCCATGCATTCAGATTAGCTCAGGAGTGAACAGTTAGTAACATGCAGATCACCAAATGGAATACCTTAGAGAAAAGTGCAGCCTTTACTTCATACCAGCTTAGCCCACGTTTAAGTATTAATACACATCCAGTATATAGTATAAATAAATTATTTAATTAATCAATTAATAAAAACCACCAAGATGCCTGAGAATCTCAGCCTGCTATGCCATTCAAGCAAAACGAAACATGACGGCGCAAGCTAAAAGGAATCAACCCTATACGGATGACCCACATTTACAGGTGAGCTTTTGTTTAATATTTCACTACTGACTTTGAGTCTGCACAGTTTTGATATTAAGACTGGCAATGAGGCGGACACCGATTCAAGGTTTACCCAAGATAACCCTGTCTGCTTTACGCTTAAAAGGGGGGTGGGGAATTCTAGCAGCGTCCATGTGGAGATCACTTCTTCATATTTATTGCATCCACAATCACACATTTCAATTCCCGGGGGCTTTAATTAGGAGGAAAGCAAGTGAACTGAAATATTCTTCACATTGAAATTCAATAGGACAAAGGCCAGTTTTAATGCATAAACTGTAAAAACTAGGGAGAATTTACCCTAAACTCGTGCAATTATCGGGAAAGTAATTTGCAGCACGTCATAACTGAATCCATTACGAAGAGCAATTGAGTGTGGCTGTTCACAGGACGTTGCTGAAGCTGATGGACGAGGACAGGAGTGCGAAAGGAAGGCGAGTGAACCGACACCTTTTAGAATCCTTAATCCTCTGGACAAAGGAGTGGTCTGAGCAACACTTCATTTGTGGTAGGCCTGATGGAACACTAACATCCCAGTAACATCCCAGTAAAACAGACTGCACCGATTTCTCGCTGAAATACATCATGTTGGTGACTTTAACCTGAGATTTTGCTCTGAAAACCTCAGGTCGGGTTTAATTTATTGGCAACTGTAAATGGATTTCGCTGTTCTAGTGGAGCAGACAATGTGTGAGTAGGAAGAGGGAGTTAGTGGGTGCTGAGATGGTAAGTGGGGGTAAGAAAGTTAGGGATGCAGAGACAGGACAGAGATAGAGAGGGAGACAGGGGCACGCAGACCTTCTCTCCAAACAAGCGCTGGCATACGCCACTCTTGGCTAGCTTCTCTTTGACCAGCTGGGTGAGCTCCACAGTGTCCAGCTCGCGGCATGAGAACAGCTGGCACTGCTCGGGCGCCAGCGGGGGCACGGGTGCTCTGGCAGGCCTTGGCACGCGGGTGCCGGTGAGCTCCGGGTAGGCGGAGCCAGCGTGGTGCCACTCACTCCAGTACTGAGGGGCATCGAGCAGCCGAGGGGGCGTCTGGCACAGAGACACACAAAGAGGGGAGGGGCCAGCATCAGTCAGTACCGTCCAGTACAGGGTAGGAGACGGGCAGCGTGGGGAAAGGAACGTCAACCGAGGGCATATTACTGGCAGTACAGTGGACAATAGAGCTTTAAACATCACTGTTAACCTTATTTCATTGTAGCTAAATTACAGTTTAGCATCTGTACCTGGAATGCTCACGTTAGGCAAGTAACAATGCAAAAGACTCCTACTCATAATAACTGCGTTTTCTCACAGTACTACTTTACTGCACTAACAAAGTACCTGTGCCATCGTGCAGGACACATTTACTCACAATCTTGTCATTAATGTTGCTTTTCTTCTCGAGTCTGTACCAGAACCAACTCTGGCCTTGTATGTTGGGATGTTAGGATGTAAAGATGTTATCATTGCAAGGACAAATTCTTTCCAAACCTTGATCAATAGGTTAAATTATTTGTGCTTGAATTGCATCAATCTCTCCATATTATCAAGATGGTGTTCCATCATCTCTTCTGTGGACCAGAACTTTTTCCTTTCCCTGCTACTGTAAAAGCTGAAGCTTCAGAATTATAACCAAGCATGGTATTTGATATCTGAACCCCAGACCAGCAGTTTCAGGGACACCAGAGACTGGATCTCTCGACCGCAATGCTTCTGGTTCAAGTTGCATCAGGTCTGAGAAAGCGCGCAAGTGTGAACACACCCTCAATCTGCAGCAACAGCTCTACATTCTTAATGAGACTGTAGCTAAACGGTAGCTAACCGGCTTCTGAAAGTCCGTTGCATGTGAAAAGGCTGGTATAGAAGGAATAAATGGACCTTAAACATGATAACATATAAACATGTTCAACGGGTCAAAAAAAACGTTCTCTGATAAACCTGTAACCTCATAACCTTCTGGTTCTTAAGACTGAACTACCTAAAATGATATTTGTAGGTTCATATAACACTCAAACATCTAAAGGTAGCGGTAACACTGAAAGCCATTCTCTTTGCCATGCACGGTAAAGCAACAGAGATTCTGGGCTACCAGTTAGCCTTTTAGTCATGCACAAGTATGACCAACATAAGCTTTTATTCAGTCATGCACAAGTAGCTCATGTTTACTGACGTGCCTCCAGTAGCCATGCACATCCCCAAGATCTGCTTGTGTTCCTTGGACCCAGTTTGCTACCTGCTAATAACAAAGACAAAGAGGATCTCCTCACCTCCTTGGAGTCCTCCAGGCTGTGGTTCTCGTCGGGCAGGCCAGATCCTCGGCGCTCTGGGTGCGAGTTGTTCCACCACTGCTCCCGCCATTGAATCCTGGAGGCTCCGTCCTGTCCTGGAGATACCGGACGCTCCTTTTTAATGCTGCTATAGTCGAGTAAAGGGGACGGAGAAGGTGAGGAAGGTGAGGAGGATGAACAGGGAAGAAGAGGAGGAGGCTTCTTCAAGCCCAGCACCAGGGGGCTGTAGGTGGTCAGGGGGGCACCCAGTGGCGATGGCGCCAACACTTTGGGCGACAATAACGAGATATCGTTCTGAGAGAGAGAGGAGGAGATGGAGGAAGAGGATGACGACGAAGACGAGGAGGACAAGGAGGCCTGCTGGGCCTCCATCTCCCGCCGTGCCTGTTCTAGGATGGAGCGGATGGCCTCGTCTGAACCTCCTCCTCCACCACTGGATGAGGATGGAGGCAGGGACGTGTCAGCTGTTTGACGGGGAAACAAAACAAATTAGATAATATTTTGGGATGTATGAGGATTGAATAGCTTGTGGGGCAATAGGAGATCTAGACTTGCCTGCTTTCTGGACCTGTAGCTCGCGCTTGGCTTGCTCCAGGATGGACTTTATAGCTTCGTCAGAGCCGCTTTCGGGTGTGCGGATACGGGTGGTAATGTTGCCTAGAAAAAGGAAGTAGAAATCAAAGAAAAGATAAGCAAGATTGATCAGTATAAGTGGTAACAATAGAAACAGGATTGCAGCTGTGAACTTGTGGAGAACATTTCTATTGATTTTTATTGCTTTAACATCTAACTGATGAGCTGCTGCTTTTCTAGGACATTTCAAAAGTGTGTGTGCATGTGGTAACATCTGAAACGATGGAGGGTGTGATTCTTGAAGTAGCAGGCTGTATGTAAAGTGGTATCCAGCCGTGTCCAAGTCAACCACCAGGGTTCTTTAAAACACTGTCCCTCTTGTAAGACACTGATCCAACAATATACTTTTATCACAGTTTAAAAGTCTTCCCTGTGGCTTCAAATATTAGTTTTGGGCCACCAGTGAAAAACCAAGTGAGCAAACTGGTATGTTTATTTGACCAAGTAAGGTATTTGCGTAACACCCGCTTCTTAGAAAGGGATATTTCACGCCACCCAGCCCTCACAAATGAGCCCTCATTAAAGTACCTAAATTATATATTGGGAATTTGGCCTGACGTCAATCAGGCAGTGTGGTAAGGACTGTGCTGGAGGTGCCTGTGATCCACAGGAATGAACTTACTGAAAAACCCACAGAGCACAAAATCTGCACGTTGTTCTGTTCTATTCTTTAGGTACTGATGAAATCGTGGCTGTCCTAAGATTCCACGCCACCTGACGTTAGACGCCATGCAAAACTGGGCAGCAAGACAAGGGGACTCGTGTAGTTTCTCTGTCTGATTTAACTTTTCATACAAACTGATTCACTGAATGAGGAAATAATTAAGGATTTTTTTTTGCACGGACACAAGCTTCACTTTCAAACCTAAACCTATTCTATACTAAACTCTATAAGAGCGCGAAAGGTAAGCGGAGGTCACCAGAGGACCTTGGCCACACTCAACTATCTAACAAACTTGGAAAAAATGGACTAGGGGACACACCTGTCCGCGGGGCGCCTTCCGAGCCGGCTCTCCGCTTCGGGCCTTCCTGTAACATGCGGCTAAGGGCCTGGCCTGGGCTCTCTGTCAAAATAAACGACAGAAAAAAAATGGACGACAAGATGAAAGAAGGTACGTGTGGTTGAACGGAACGCTGAACGCTAGCACAGCCAGGAGGGTGGAGTGGAGAACGGGTTGGAAATGACTGACAATGGACCTGATTCAAGTTCCACACTTGAGGATGTATGTGTCGGTGCCCAGGTTGAGGCTAATACATTCAAGGCATGCTTGACCACTAGAGACTTCAAATTACATGTTTGTCATGAGGGGTAATGCTATCTTCCAAATAGAATACTGTCCAAGGAAAATGTAAACTTGGAAAAATATGACTGTAAACTCTCGGTTTTAGTTTAGACCTCAGACTTAACAGGAGTGGCCATCGCATTTTAAGCGTTCAAACACTTGAGCAATTGGGAGATACACTAACCAAAAGCAGTGAGACAAACACCGGCCATTTCTGAAGCCAAGCCTAATTACTTCACCAAGGCCTCCACTCCAAGACCTTCTCCAATCAAATGCAAGCCAACTCAACTCAGACTAGGTTCCTGACTCAATGGGAAGCACCCAGACCCTTTATATATGAAATCATTTCCATTTCCACACTGGCCTGAGATCAGTCTGTACACTTTACTTTTGATAATGAAGATGATCCTAGGTCAGCACAGACAGGTGCAGGTGGCGTGGAATGAAACTCTCCGGACCTTATTGTTACCTTCCCTCTAGGTCAATACTATTGATTAGTAAAAGGTTCCGGTATTGATTAGCGCATGGTGAGGACAGGCGGCAGAGACTGAAGGACGATCGGAAGCTTGGTCATGCGGACATGATTCGTGATGGAAAAGATGTGAAGGATCTAAACTGACAGTAAAATCGATATGCACAGGAGGAGAAACCAGTTCATCATGGTATATGGTACATGCTGTACTTTTCTACACAACAAAGCAGCAGTTGCTTGTTAATTATGTCTATTCAGACATACTAACTGGAAATGCCAGTTTTAATACCCGGGTAATAATGTCCTAATGTGCTAGAGTCTAGTCTTTCCCTTCTCAGATGATGGCATTTTTGGAACCGAACTTGGGCCAATACTAACTTGTCAATGAATGAATGCTGTCATGCCCAGTAATAACTCGCCGGTATTCCAGAGAACATGCTTCATATTATACTGCTTGGTGTAGCTCAAATTGTTCATTAGCAACATCCTTCTAAATAAATGTCGTTAGCCATCTAGGTCATTTGTTTATGTGTATTTAATTTTATGTATCAGATAAACAGAACAGTGAGGCAAAGGTTATACCACTGCAGTTAATAGAAGATTGTGATAATGAATGGGAGTATTGTGTGTGTCTGATGCCCCTCCCATAATGGCATGACTACCCACCCTCCTATCAAACATCATTTAGAAAAGGCACAAAAGGGAACTACTCTTGTGACCTTGATGAATGAGGCTTGTTGCTAATAACAGACTCAAGCTACAGGAAAAAAAAGTGTTTAATTTAGTAGAGGTAATCCTCACCTCTTTGTCTGCCCTGGATGCTGCGCAGTGCCAAGATGTTCTGCTCGTCAGAGAGGAACTGCTTCATCTTATGGAAGGGCTCCTTGCCACGGATGGTGAGCTTGCTCCATGGTTTGGGGCGTGCCAGGATTTCGCTGACGGACCCCTGTGACAGGCCCAGCACGTAGTGCCCGAAGACTCGCTGCCCAATGTTGTGCTTGATCAGCTGCTCTTTGACCTGGCGTGCGATCTCCGCCGTGTCCATATCCTCACCCTCGGAAGCGCTGCCCGCGCCCTCTGAGCGGCTGGGCGACGGCGCTGTGCCGTTGGTATCCGGGCTGGCGCAGGGCTGCCGTGGGGGTGCGGGCGCCAATGCCAGAGGCGTGTAGTGGGAGTGGCCGAAGTCCTGCAGCGCTTTGGAGTAGAATGTGTGCATAAGCTGGCGCTGCAGCAGTGAGCCCAGTGCCACCTTACCCGCCAGGGGGAAGGTGGTACCGTAGAGGTCCAGTGCCGGTGAGAAAGCATGTCCGCCATTTGTGCTGCTGGCAGTGGGTGAACCCGGGGGCGGGCCAGCAGAGTTCGGGCCTGCTCCTGGGCGACCCAGGAGTGGAGAAGGGGCGGGAGGGGGCGGGGCTGAGTTGACAGAGATGGGGACGTGTGGCGTGGTCTCTTCTTTCACTTTCTGGCTGGTTGACCCTACAAGAAAGGGCAAACAAAATGCATTATGGGGGAGTTAACAAAAAAAAAAAAAGGGGTCTGACAAAAGACAAGGTGTTCTATTTTGGTATTTCTTTAATGTACAAAAGAGAAAAAGATTATAAATCTGTATTAATAGTTTTTTTTTTTTTTTTTGCCAAGCCCCCCAGACAAACCGCCCATGCATTTGTAGTTTGCACCTTTCTTGTAAGCAACAGCATGGTAGGACAGAGTTCTGACACATTAATTGCCACCATGCAAAGTGACACTGCCATCCAGATCTGCTGACATCAGTGAGGAGAGGCAGAACAGGTGCATTTTAAAAAAAAAAATGAAAAAAAAATCCAGTCTTTGGCTCAGGCTCCATTCCTGTTCTTCCTCCTACACGGTTGATGGGATTCAAGCTCATTACCACAAAACAGTCTCTGCAGCTGAAGTCTTCGTGACTCTTTCAGTTCTCCCAGTGATTATATTTTGCGTATATAGAAACTATTCAAGCAAGCCACTTTGTAGTTGTTAAGTGCACACAATAAATCTTAAAAAAAAAAAAAAAAAGAAAGAAAAAAAAAGAGGGGGAAGGAATCACTGGGGAAAAACCTGAACAGCAGTAAGCCTGCACAGCTTTAATAAAGGTTATGTGCCAAAATGGTGAATATTCATCGAATGACCTCGTGTGAACCAATTAAATATTTAAATGCCACTGTAGGTCGAATGTAAACGGCGCATGGGTACACTTTAGACCCGGACGCTTCTGTGAGGTGAGTAGTTAAGACGGGAAAATATTTCAGACAGTTTTTCCACCGATCTCACGTTGCGCTACACCTTTGAGTATACCGAGGTAGAACGGATAGCGAAGAGCCTGCCTACCTGAACGCGAAAGCGCCTGTATAAAGCCTAGCTAAACAACCTGAAAGTATCTCTTTTTGAAAGAGTGGATGTTAATCAGAATAATCAACAAATCCATTTCATGTATGCAAACGACCAAAGGGCGCTTTAAATTAGAGGGATGTGATGAGGTTAGGCCATAGCGACCTGTCAATTATGGTAATTTTATGCAAGGCTTGGAGCACTATGTAAATATCCTGTTTATGCAGCCCAGAAGCAAACGCTCTTAACATTTTTCTCAACTACTCATGCATGCAAACCAACACTGTTAAATGTCACAGCTTGTAAACCACAACCAGTTTAAAAATACAGAAAGAAAAGGAGTTTTTTTGGCAACCTGAAGTAGGACAGAACGCAGGTATAAAGTGACTGATTATACAACCCTATGTGTTTGTGCACATGCATGATATATGACTTATCAAATATCAATGCAGACTATGGCAAAATGTGTGTGTATATATGTACAGTACAGGCCAAAAGTTTGGACACACCTTCTCATTCAATGCGTTTTCTTTATTTTCATGACTAT
>JAOVVG010000023.1:13782461-13793323 GCA_028566375.1 Leptodoras nelsoni
ATCCCTCTGACCACTGTGCAGGACTTGTATATGTCATTCCCAAGACCAATTGATGCTGTATTGGCCGCAAAAGGAGGACCTACACCATACTAATAAATTATTGTGGTCTAAAATGACAGGTGTTTCAGTTCCATCGTCTAACCCCTGTACTACAACAATGTTTGTTATTATTGCTACTTTCTGTAAAATGATGAAGTAGCACATGTTAGAAACCTGGAACACAGACGTAAGCATTAGTGAAAAGAATTCGAAAGCCATTCATATAGTGATAAACACTGTTTCTTTACTAAAATATAAGAATAAGAACACCACTGTCCATGTATACTTATCTATATTATCAATCACATAAAAATGTATAAAAAATCTTTCCCCCTCAAAATATATTAAATCAGTTGTAAAATGTTATAACCTGCAAATATTTTACATCAACATAAAGTGTACTACAAAAAAATTAGGGGATCGATGTCAGCTGCTCACTATATTATGTATCATATGGGCAATAAAAGTTTAAATCACATACATGGCAATAATAGCTCTGTATACATTAGCACCCAATGTTAGTACCACATATATTTTCACCATAAATCTATTCAGTCATAAAACATTTTTTTAGACTGCAGACTTCAGCGCCTTGTCCCGAATTTATTTTCATGTCAAACAGCAGACTGGTGCAGTCATTCATCTGTCCATCTATCCTTCTCCATCTTTATCGGTATACCAACCATGTGAATCTGAGAATGATACATGGTTAAATAAATGTAAAACATTGACTACTGCTAGGCCTCTAAATGATGAAATATTCCATAATGTCACTTAATATACAGATGAGTTTCTGGTGTCTGACAGCTGTCTTGCAGATTTGAAGAGCACTGCTGGATGTTTATTACCTGTTTTAAATAACCGTCATATATGTGACTCTGGTGTCTGTCCCAAGAGGATTAGTTGCTAAGCACTTATAAAGACCCGAGTGAGCTCTTGATGGGTTCTGAATTATAAGTGTGCCCTGTGGATGGAGTAGCTCATTGCCTGTAGAACTTTCCTTTCCAGCTGTGGACAGAACAGATCGGTCAGGCAGTTCCCAGATGATTTCTGGTTTTGGTATTCCAACAGCAATGCAGTTTAGCTGCACAGGAGTGCCTGTTGTTGTCTTTACATTTGGTGGGGGTCCATTTGTGATGCGGGGAATGTGTGCGATTACGATGACAGGCACAGTTAGAATTGCCTCCCCTACATTATTCTTTGCACGGCAAATATAATTCCCACGGTCTTGTAAATTGGTCTGATGGATGACCAGCGTACCATTGTCCATTAGCTGGTAACGTTCACTTGTCTTAGAGTGGCTTATGACATGTCCTCCTGGCACAGTCCATAAGATGTTGGGACGAGGGCTTCCATCAGCCAAACAGTGGAGGAATTGGGGTTCTCCAGACATACTCCGGATAATCCCTCTTGGCCGTGTCAGAATGTAAGGCTTTTGTCCAACCTCTAGAATAATCAGTTTTTCAATGTATCCAACCTTGTTCTTTGCAGCACAGCGATACTTGCCAGCATCCCCTTTGCTTGGATTGTATATGACAAATGTGCCATCACTTCCTAGGTGATGTTGAGATCCCCAGGTAGGCCCTCCAGTCAATTGGGTACCATTAGGTAAAGTCCAGATCATATCTGGAGGTGGATTTCCATCGGCAGAACAGTTAAGTACTGTAGTTTTTCCTAGTTGAGTCACCAATCTTTCATTAAAAGGGTTTTTAAAGATAGGCCTCATAAGTTGGTTGATAACCTCCAGGTGTACTACCAAGACAGCTTCACCACCATCATTCCGTGCCATGCAGATAAACTCAGCAGAGTCTGTAGGTCTAACATTCCGGATCTCTAGAGTCCCATTGTAATGAACAATAATTCTGCTCCCGTAGTAAGGTGCTGAGATAAAGATATTATCTGGCATTACCCATGTAATCTTTGGAGGAGGGTCTCCTTCTGCCTTGCAGTCTATTAACTTCCTAGAATACTTTTCTGCTGTATCCTTAACAACTGTCCTGTTCTGGTAATAACCATTGATAAAGGGTGGATTTCCATCCATTTCCAACTTGAACACTTTGCTTTCATCTCCTGCAGAATTGCGAGCTATGCAAACATATTCTCCAGCATCAGCTAACTTTACATTGCGGATATCAAGTGATCCATTGACATGCATCAAATATCGTTCATTTGATGCAGCAATCATGTCCCTGGATGGTAGCATCCACAGAATCTTTGGTTTGGGTTCCCCTATGGCCTCACAGTCAAAGCGGATGTTGGCTCCTAGCTTGACTTTGGCATAAGCGATGGCTGAGGGGCGTATCCGAGGTGCTGCACTCACAACAGTGATGTGAACATGCATTTCATCCTTGCCTAAGCTGTTCTTTGCATAACAGGTATAGTCACCTTCTTCATCCATCCCCACCTTATTCAGATACAGTGTCCCATTATCAAATAATATATAACGTTTGGACCGACTTCTTCTGCCATCGGTTTCAAGAGCACTATTGACCAAAGTACCATCTGGCAAACCCCATGAAATCTCTGGTACAGGGGCACCAGAAGCTTTGCAGTCTACTTTTAGTTCCTTGCCATATGGTACCTGTTTCTTCCCAACAAACTTCGGTTCAATCTTAGCTGGTTTCATGGACACAGAGACTTTCATTAGTTGTAGATCATCTCCAGCATTGCTACGTGCAACACAAAGGTAGTCTCCAGCATCCTTGTCACTGACTGAGTCAATGACAAGTGTGCCATTCTCCAGCACCTGGATACGGCTGCCCATTCTGTAATTAAAAAAAAAAAATTTTGGTAAGGGAAACACAAAGGTGGGATTTGAAACTTGGTGGATAATGAGAAATTGCATTGCAAGTATTAAAGGTTTGTCTGTCACTATACTGTATACCATCAAAAATTCTGATAAATATAGAAAGAAAAATGCTGTCATAAGGAGGGTAAAGCTGATATAATGTATTACCTAGTGTCTTTTTATCTAAATGACTAAATGATTGATTTCAGTTTTTTCCTACCTGTGCCACTGGTCCACAAGAGCTTTGGATGGAAGTCTCCAAATAATTCGGGGTTTGGGAATGCCAGTTGCAGAGCAGTTCAAACGAAGTTGGCTGCCATATTCCAGCTCGGTCCTCCGGCTTGATGTTTCAATTATGTGGGGGGCAGTTTCTGTTTTTTCCACAGATAGTGTGACCACTCGCCGCTCAGATCCTGTGGAACTGGTAGCAATGCATTCATATTTTCCACTGTCAGAGACATCCAGGTTTTTCAACTGAACGGTGCCATTAGGATATGAGTGCACTCTGGGGCTAGTGTGAAGTGGCAATACAACTGTCCCATCCATAAACACCCAGTGTGTAGTGGGTTGAGGGTCTCCTTGTGCTGTACAGGGCATCCATACACTCTGCCCAACATCAGCCCTCACCAGCTGCCGTTTTTCTTCCAAAATGCCAGGAGGCGCTGCCACCACGTGAAGATGCACAGTCACTGTATCTATACCAGCTGGGTTACTTGCAATGCACTTATAATGTCCTCGATCATATACTGAAACCTGTTGGATGACCAGAGTACCTTCTGTTGTAATGGTTACTCTACCATGGCCATTGTTTTGACCCCTAACTTGAGTACGGTTTGCTAGAATCCATGACACAATTGGCACTGGTCTTCCTTCTGTCTTGCATTTCAGTCCAACTGTTTCACCAGCGTGGGCTTTGATGTCTCGAAACTTTGCTTCCAATATCCGGGGAGGATAAGCCACCACTGATAGCATGACAGTGAGTTTGTCAGACCCATAAGTATTTTCAGCCAGACAAATGTATTGTCCTTGGTCTTTGACGTTTGTATTCTGGATCAACAATGTTCCATTCCCGAAAACCTCAAATTTACCGACTTTTCCTTTAATGGTCAGTGTGGTTCCTAAAATGAAAACAGAAGAACACAAAAGCAAAGAACTAAAACAAATGCAGAACAGTACAATACTTATGAAAAGAAACAAATAATTTTACCATACCATACAAAACCTACATTTTAAAACTTTATAAATATTCAGAATATGGGTACCTGTGCTTGAGGAGAACCGTTTCCAGCTGATGGCAGGTTCAGGGTTACCTGTAGCCTCACAAGGAAGGAAAGCATCAGAGCTTGACTCGACTGTAAAACTGGCTGCATGTCCCCCAACAATTCTTGGTTTAGAATCCTTTGGATCATCTACCTCCTTTGTGGATGTTTCAAATCCATTGGTAGTTGATGATGTAGTGTCATACACTGTGGTGTGATCATAAGAATTTGTAATTTCATTAGAGATATCACTGCTGGATGGAAATGGAGTGATGTTCTTGTTTTCATCTGTTGTGACAACAGACACCATGTCAAAAGTTAATGTCTTCTCAGTACTGGTCCTCCTTTTAGATCCATCCCTTTTAGTGTCAGGGTAATCAGTTGCTCTTGGTTGCTCAAGATGGTCCCTGTTCTTATTAGTTAATTTTGTTCTTTTTCTTTGAATCACAGGTCTCTGAGGTCGATACCTTTCACTTTTTGGGGGGGAAATGCTATCATTTGTGTTAATTTTTACTTTGTTTTTCTGTTTTTTTGTCTGTGGTGTGACGTATGGCATTGTGGTATTAGTTGTATAAGATAAGCTCTGTGTTTGTGATGGTTCACTTGCTATAGAATGAGTATTTGGGAAGTTGGTAGGTTTGTCTGTTTTTCTCCATTCTTCATTGTCAGAGTCTATTATGCCAGGTGATGTATGTATAAAGGATTTTGCAACCTCTGTAGTAGGTATATAAAAGGGACTAGTTAGTTTAGAAGTTGTCTGAGGTGTTGAAAATGTGGTTTCAAATGTAGCAGATTTGGTAGTTGGAACTTGTACTGTAGGTTTTTTAACTGGCCATTTTCCTCTGAAACGTCGTCTGTGGAGACCTGGCTTTCGATTTCTCCAAGACCTACCAGCAAATCCCCCAGACCCTCCAGAGCCAGAGCCTGAGAACTCAACTGTATCTTCCTTGTATGTCATTTTAGTAGTCGTTAGGGATGGTGGAATCGGTGTAATGTGGGATGGTGTAGCTGTGGATAGCCTGGATCCATACATAGGTGTAGTCACTGGTGTGTACATTACTGCTGTTTTGTGGTATTTATGGACATCATAAGAATTCTGTGATTCTGTGAATTTTGATGAACCTGATAAGTTATCAGATGATATCCCTGGATTGCCTTGATTTCTTTGTGTCACAGGAGGTGTGACGGTCACTGGTGCACCCATTGACTCAGCTGTAGGTAGGGTAGTTAATACTCTAGATGGTGCTGTTGTGGTCATGGTTCTGACTGTTGTTGCACTCTTTATTGCTGTGGATGGTTTGGATGGCTTTCTAAGCCTCTTAAGAATTTCCCTCTGACCCTCCTTGCTTCCAAACAATCTGTGCCATGGTATCTTTCCTTGGATGACTTTAGAAGCCTTGGTTATTGTAGTTGGAGTTGCAACAGTGGTTGAAACATCTTTCCTTGGATCTTGTGCCAGTTTTTGTTCAGGAATATTTGTAGAGTGAATATATTCACTGGAGCTATTTGACTTCAATTGACCCTCACTTGACTTTGCGGATATCACTGATGAAATAATAAATGGGGTGCTCAGGGTTGTTGTGAACAGTTTTTCTGTTTTTTCTACAAATGAAGTTGGTACGTCTCTTATTTCTTTCTCATGATCACAATCTGTAGTCAGTTCCACTGTGCATGACACAGTACCATTGCTCTCATCTTCTACAGATGGCCTTTTCAGCTTATCCAGTAAGGACTGTATATCTGTAATCTTATTTGGCCGAATAATTCTGCGCCTGCTGAAAAAATTGCGTCTCCTCCCTGTTCGTTTTTTGGTAGGGGGAATAATGTGTATTTGTTGGTGGGAGATGATGGTAGAGCCAGGGGGCAGATGAGGAGATTTGATTCTTTGAGTAGTATGAAACATGATCTCATCTTGTTCCCTTTCTGTTGTAGTGACTGCTGTAAAAGTGGTTTGGCTCTCATGGTCTGTAGACGTGTGTACTACCGGATTAAACCTTTGTACTGGACGATCCAGCATTGATGTCACATTAGAGATCTGGGTATTGAGATGTGGCAGTACCTCAGTTGCAGTCTCTAGCGTATCTCCAGAAAATTGAGGTTCCATTTCATCCATGGTCTCAGTAACTGTAAATTTTATTGTAAATGGTTGCAAATTTGTATTGATGCTTCTTTCTGAACTGTAGAATTTGCTACTACTAGGATCAACTTTATAACCTTGGGTTGTTATGACCGGTGTTGTCTCATCGTTTTGAAATTCATAATTGCTAAGAGTAACACTTGACTCCATAGGGCTGGCATCTGCGTAAGAGTAGGAACCTGTTGTGATTGTTCTCATGTTTTCTGTTGTTGTTATAACATTACGTAGATCATCTGTGATATCAGCAACCTTGGTCTGATCATTCTCTAGTAGGTGATATGTGGTCATAGCACTACCATAGATATTTTCTGGATTTTCTGTATGTGATATTGCTTCATCTGGCATTTGAATATCACCTTCAAACACTACATTTCCTGAACCTGTATCATCATCAACTACATTCGCTTGTGATTTATCTGTTGGGTTTATACTGCCATCTTTATCTTTACCCGATTTCTTGTTTTGAGATCTTTTGATATAATCTGCTAATCTCTCAGGGTCTACTCTCCTGGATACTTTGTCAAACACCCTTCTAGACCACCCAGTGTGTCTGTTACCTCCCCTTGTATTTTTTGTTACACCATGGCGAAGTGAGGGCCTGAGCCTAGGGTATGGTCTATCTGAAGTAATTGTCCTTGATTCCTGGCTAATTCTACTAGAAAGACCTTCACTGTAAAGCATGTTGCTATCTTCTGTACCCGGCTGAACATCATCACCAGACCCGTCTAAGCTTGCCAGTGTCACACTTTTTGACCCATCAGTAGAGACAGTTACTAGGGAGACTAATAAATCTAACCCAAGATGATTAGCGGCTAAGCATCTGTAAAAACCCCTGTCTCTCTCAGTCAGTGGATGTACTGCTAAAGTACCATTTGGGTAGAGTTTCCTGTTTCCAAAAGAATGGTCCATAACAGTGTGGTCTGGTAGTATCCATTGTACAGAGGCTTGTGGATTACCATTTGTTTCGCAATCGAGAACTAAGCTCCCACCCACTGTTTGTGAAATCTTAACTCCATTGATATCTTCTTCCTCAACATCTGGGGACAGTACAGTAACCCTAAATGTAAGTACATCTGCATCTAGATAATTAGTGGCAATGCACTGGTAAATTCCAGTATCAGAGCTATCTGCTGCTCTTAACATAAGCTTCCCATTGTCTAATATTACTATCCTCCGATCCTCAGTGCTATATGGTGCACGGACCTTGATTCCATCTGGTAATATCCACTCTATGGAGGGTTTGGGATCCCCATACGTCTCACAGTTCAGTTCAGCCACACCTCCAGAAAGAACAGAAAACTCAGTTTTAGTCTGGTTGTGCTTTCTGATCATAGTCCAGCTGGATCGTTCTTTTCTCACTTTATTGCTTTCAATATTCATTTCAATATTGGACAAATATTTGATGTGGAGTGTTGAATGTGTGGTGGTTGTAAGGTCCAGCTGAAAATTAATGGTGCCTTGCAGTAACCATGCAGGATTTGCCTTAATTTCTGCTTGGACCTCTGTGAACATTTCAGTATCATCTGATCTTGCTTGCTTGTATTTATAGATCATTTCTGGTGATGTTTTTAGAAGTAACTCCCTCTCTAGTCCCATTGGAGAATCACTGTAAGAGGCAAATATGCCCCAAAGCTGACGAATGTGATCGAAATCAATGTTACAAACAAGTGACGTAACCACAGTAGCACTGAGAGTTGTAACATCATCACCTATCACATCGTGGGTTACATTCAAGTTCTCCAATTCCCCTGGCCTCTGTACAACACAGGCAATGCTAGCGTCACTATTATACTGGTCTGTGATGTTCATTTCCATCACTCCAATGGGAGCAATAAAGTCTTTCGGAAGGACTGGGGCATAGCTGTTCTCCTCCATTGTGATATTTCTGTGTTTTGTATGGGAATGAATCCATGGCTTAGAACATGTGTAGGCTTGACTTGACAGATAAATAATATTGCTGCCTCTGGAGGTAAGTGGAGATTTACAGATTGGGCACATCTGTTCTCCAGAAAACTTCCTGTCTCTTTTGCATTTGAGGACACCTGTAAACACAAAATTGATGTTTTAGGCAGAAGCAACAATGTGAAAACAACAGGCAATAGTAACAATTTAGAGTAATTTTCATTCTTTTCTGTTGAGGTGCTTAAGGCCTACTTCAGCACTCACAAAAATTAAGCCTATCAGATGCACAGTAGAACATTTTTTTTGTCAAATATATAGCTATTAATTTGTTGTTTGGTGTTCAGCATGATCCTGTAATGCAGTAAGGCTGCTAATAACCTGAGACTCTCAAAAAACCCTTCTGAATTACAAGTTCAATATATACAGCAGTGACTGGGCGGAAAGAGTGCTGACATCCATACCTGGATTTCTTTCGATCCAAGATGCAAGCCAGTACATCTGACAATCACACAACCAAGGGTTTCCACTGAGAAAGAGATTCTCTAGCTGGTAGCAACCAGTGAACACTGTAGCAGGTAGAGTGGTCAGTGCATTTTCTGATAGATATATGGTCTTGATAGATGAAAGTTTGAATATCTGGTTGTATCTCCGAGTTATAAAAGTGTCTGGATGAAGCTGCTGTAGTACGTTGCCTTCGAGATTGACTAACTGTAGAGACGTTAGACCATAGAAAGCTTCTGGATGGATAAATTCGATGGTATTATGGTCCATATAGAGACGCAACAAATTGTCCAGGCCTTGAAATGTCTCTTTACGTAGCTCTTTGACTCTGTTGTAACTCATTTTTAATACCTAAGGAAGAAAATCATTTAAAAAGCAGTTAAACTGTATAGTCTAACAAGTTGCACATGACAAGTGATTGAGTTGATGCAAAAATATAACAGATGCGCTACTGTCTTTGACTTTACATCTACAAGGTGGAGCAATATGGTAGATGCATCTCATAGAGTGCACAGTAAGTGAACACAGTGTTTAAAAACTCCAGCAGCACTGCTCTGTTTGATCCACTCACACCAGTACAACACACACTAACACACCACCACCACCACATCAGTGTCACTGCAATGCTGAGAATGATCCACCACCCAAATAGTACCTGATCTGTGTTGGTCCTGTGGGGGTCCTGACCATTAGAGAACAGAGTAAAGGGGACTAACAAAGTCTGTAGATAAACAGATGGACTACAGTCTGTAATTGTCGAACTACAAAGTGCATCTATATGGTAAGTGGATCTGAGAAAATGGACCATGAGTGTATAGAAAGGAGGTGGTCATAATGTTGTGGCTGATCGGTGTATATAGCCCAAAACTGAAATTAAGCTACAGCATGGTAGAATGTTTTTATACTGTATATACGAAATGCATTTTATCGTACTCAATCCTATCCAATCAAATAACCACAAACCTTTTATTTAAAGTATTGATTTCTTTTAGTCTTGGGTTTGCCCTGTTAATGATTTGTTTTGAGGTCTTGCACATGTTTCTTGCATCAGTAAGCTGCAGTTTATTTATCCTAATGTGGCATCAGTATGGTTTTGTGGTTATAGATTATTTTACCTCTGCTGACTTACATGAAACAGTACAAATGAGAAACTCAAAGCTGATCCAGGGCTCACAGCCATCCTAATGGCATTTCCTTGCTCAGTAGAATTTTTGTCAGATTAAGTTGGTGGTTTTGTCCAAGTCTTGTGTTTACCTGTGTTTTGGTCTATGATTATAGGCCATTATTATCCTGTCTCCCTGTATTTTGGCTTCTGTTGCTTGTTATAATACAGATTCCTGGAGAAAAAAGCCCCACAAATGTACTCAGCAGTTACAGCCCACTGCTCTTTGTCAGTATTTGGAAATCTTTATTTGTCTTGGGAAAAGGCACCAGCTCAAACCTTCCTAAGAAAAAAAGGTGGATTTGTACTGTATAATGACCACTCTATTTGAACGAATATTCTTGCAAATTGCAGCCTTTAGATCATTCAGGCACTCTATTAATTATATTTCGCAGTTGAATACACAGATTGATGAGTCATCCTTTCATCTGTCCTCATTTCATCTGCGTTTCATTTTAGCATCTGACCATCATTCGACACCCTTGGATTGTTTTGGAAACAAAGAGCCTGAGGTCCAAGTGTTTTGTTCTGCTTCAAAGATTTATTTGTGCTTGTCTTTGCAATGTGTCAGGGACAGAACAGCTGAACTGCATATGGGCATATCTCAAGCATGAGCTTGACACATTCGAGCTGTACAGGTTAAAGAAAGTTTGTTCACCTGCAGAGAC
The DNA here is from genome assembly GCA_028566375.1 of Leptodoras nelsoni. Lineage (NCBI taxonomy): Eukaryota > Metazoa > Chordata > Actinopteri > Siluriformes > Doradidae > Leptodoras > Leptodoras nelsoni. The sequence goes on from JAOVVG010000023.1 coordinate 13,792,918, forward strand.
TTAAGGCCACTGAATGCCCTGTCCTCAATGGTTTGGATGGTGTTACTGTGCAGCATTAACAGCTCCAAGCTTTCCAGACCTGACAGTTCATGTTCTTTGAGGATTATAAGACTGTTGTACCTAAAAAGACAAACGTTATGGGTGTTCACATTTTATTATCTTGAATATTCATTTTCACAAGCATAATTCATTGCATGTAAGCACATACCTTTACTCGGATGGATGTTTTAAAGACGTTGGACTCCAATGCAAGGGAGCATGTGTGAATGAGTGTGTTTGTGAACATGTGTTTGTACAGGGGTTAGACAATGAAACTGAAACACCTGTCATTTTAGTGTGGGAGGTTTCATGGCTAAACTGGACCAGTCTGGTGGCCAATCTTCATTAATTGCACATTGCACCAGTA
>JAOVVG010000023.1:14389134-14412217 GCA_028566375.1 Leptodoras nelsoni
GGGGGGTAGCTGTCCTCATGTGTGAAGCTAAACGTACACAGATATTACGCTACCATTGTGGATTAACTTTCCCAGAACAATGGCCATTTCCCCCCACTTATCCACTCATGAACACACACACACACACACACTGCCAGAGGAAAATTCAGGTTGGATTTAAACACCCCCCGTTCCTGAGCCACCACCTCCGACCTCATCCTGGGCTAATATGGGGAATGAAAGAGACTGTTAAACTTGTGTTTAGTGCTCCTACACACTACAAATGCAATGTAAAAATCTTTGAGATAACATACAGTTGTAAATGTGTTTAGAAAAGGAGGGGTGTGTGGTCTGGGCATGTTGGGGACTGTTTGCTTGAAGGGGGGGTTTGGTTTAAATATAAATGCAAATAATCCAGTTGAGATATTTGAATGAAAGGAGTCAAATGAGCACTTTTTTTTCCAACATCACAAGACACAGATGGGATGTGGTTTGCCCTGAAAATGCCCAGTGGCAAACAGATTGCACTGATACCTGATAGGAAAAAAAGTTGTTAATGTTTAAAAAAAAAACTTGTTTACAATGGAAACGTTTCTATCAAAAGCTGACATGCCAAACCCTCACTACATGGTGTCTCTTTATCACTCTGTCACTCACTCTCTCACCTGTGCCTGGAGCCCTACAGCCAAAGCCCAGCAGTGGGTTTGATAGCGACCCTCTGCAAAACTAACAAAGCTGCTGGAAGTCCTTCTGTCGCTTTTGTTTGGCTCCTTTCTTCCCTTGCAGGCATGTAGGCCACATTAAAACCCACGACAGAAGCCAAAAAACAGCCCCCATTTGAATTTGACTTCAGAGCTGAGAAACCCCTCCCTCACCCCCGGCCTACTCTTTCCTTTATGACACAGGCAAAAAAAAAGAGAGAGAGAGAGAGAGAGAGAGAGAGAAAGGTATACCAAACGGCATGGTGGTAGGAGTTATGACGATAATGGTGGAAAACGCAAACTCCACTCCTTGCCAGATTGTTCCCAGTCGCCGAGTCCAGACCACATGGCAGTTTCAAAAGGAAGCACTCGTTTTCGCTCAAAAATCTGAAAGCTTTGTTGTTGTTTCTCCTCTGCGGCTTGTTATTGAGTCAGGACCCAGCTGGAGGCCAGATTCGGGTCGAGGCTGGAGGAAGAGACGGGCCTGCAGGGCCTCGATCTTATGGGTCGTCCGCTGCCAGGAAGTAGGAGGCAGCGAACGAGCGAATGATGTGGTCAGATCTTTGTCACCAGCAGAGCTTGGGTGGGTTCTTGTGAACGTGTGTGTAGATGTGTGTTTCCATCTAACTCTGTTCAAGGCTCAGACCGTCTTCCATTCTCTTGCTGCGTCCAAAGCCAGTTTTCTCTTCTTTACCGCTCTTCCTCCCACAGATGGATAGATGGAAGAGGGGTCTAGGGGATTTCCAGATTTTTTTTTTTTTTTTTTAAACAAAAAAGCATGCACAGCTTTTGGAGAGTCTTATAGTGGCAGGCCACCAGAGATCCTTTCTGTCTGCTATTTGGACTTTGTTCAGATTTTTTTTTCTTTTTTTTCAAACAAATCTGAGCTCTTTCATCTGAAGCCATGGTTAAGATTGTGTACAAAGCTTCACTTCACTTAGGGAGAGTGTTACATCCTTCCCTTTTATCATTATGGACCTCAATAGCATCTCCATTCTGATAAAACAGTATGGGTGTAGAAGAGTTGAGAGACAGAATGTAGCACCCCCTAGGGGATATCAGAGAGCTTCCAGGAGCTGTGGAATAGGAGGAGGAGGAGGAGGAGGTGTGAGGAGAGAAACAGCCATCAATCTGCAGTTCCGCTCTTAGTAAACAGCAACAGGTTATTGAGTCACTGGCGCAGGATGTCCTTCCTTCTCAGGAAGAGAGCCAGAGGAAGAGGGATCAACGCCTCCCTCCTCCTGTCCTCTCTATACACAAGACTATCTCTCATCAGCTTTGTGTCTGCTGCATGGCTTCACCTAAGACGTGTCTCCTTTACTTTTATTGAGAATGAATGAATGGATTATATAAAGTCTTGATTACTTCTTATTATGTTTGTCATGCATATGACATGACCTTGGAGGGAGGAGAAAGAGAGAGAGAGAGAAAGAGAGAGAGGGAGAGGGAGGGAGGGAGGGAGGGAGGGAGTGAGGGTGGAGGAAGAGTGGGAGGAGCCAACAAGGAGGGCTTCAACAAGTCTGAAAGAAACATGCTTAGGCAGTTAGTCAAACTCGAGACACTCAGAGGAGAACACAGTCGCCATCTGGACTAGCGGCTGGACAAGAGAGGGAACGAGGGTGATCTGCACCTGTCCCACGGACGCACTCTCTTTCTGCCGCGCACACACACACACACACGCACACACACACGTACACACAAGAGCGCACTCAGCGGAGAGATCAGACGGCTCTATGTGCGGCTGGAACCAAAGTCTGTCGGTGAGTCAGACTGCTTGGCTGATTTTTCGGGTTTGCTTTGAGGTTTGTGAAAAATCAAGGCGCTGTTGGTGTTTATTAGCTTTTTATTTTTTGGTCAGGTGAAAGCATTCTTTTCATTTTCATTATCAGTCCCAAAACGAATGGCACTGCTATTTTGATTTCTGAACCTTCTATTTGTTTGCTTTATTTATTGATTGATTTATATTCTTAGCAATCTGCATGTCAGTTTACAGTTTACACACACTTTACTTTGCTCTCCTTAGCCTTTTCAGGACTGCAAGTTGAAAATGTAAATCGTTTTAATTTATACAGTTATAATTTATACAGTGTAGTGACCTGTTTGAACTATTTGTCTGGAGAAAATAGTTTTGAAGATCTATTTGCTGTTGTGTGAAAGGAAAAGCAAAAGCTGCTGAAATCTACTTTATATTTAATCCCTGAAAAAATGTATTTTATTTATTTAATATATTTAAACATCTATTTATTTCTGTAGTCTTTCTAATATGCAAATTTAGATTTAAACATCTTAACAAGAAAAAACAAACAAACTCTGTAGTTTTTCAATTCTTCAGTTACTTTGGTTCAGTTTAATTTGGTTTTACTGATCAGAAAAAAAGAAAAATAGAAAAAAAAAATACGGTTGCCCAGTTTGTTCGTGTTCAGTTTCTCGGTTTCAATATTAGTTTTGATCTTGCAGCTGTCCTACACACAGAATTAAATGACAGCTTGCAGGATTTTTGTCTCTTTATCTTTTGACTCATGGAAATAGGACTGTATAAATAGATAATTTGAACGCCTAACAAATGTGAGGACTGAATTAGTTTTATATATATATATATATATATATAATTAAATAAATATTAAATGTTTGGAAAAAGTTTATTAAATTTGTACCATTTTATACAAGTTTATTATTATTATTATTATTATTATTATTACTACGACTACTACTACATATTTGTATATACAAAAGGTCTCTAATAGACAAAATGAAAATGGTAGAATTTGAAATAAAACATCTTCATGTCAGGCACTGGTGTGTGGGACAGGGTCCCTCGGCTCAGCCTGTGTGTGTGGGACTGTCTCGGGTGGGAAGCGTTTGAAGCTTGTTTGAGTTGCTGTGGCTCCCTTATGGAAAAAGTTGTGATTCTTCTCCTTTTGTTCTTCCACACACACAAACACACACACACACACATACACACACACTTATTCCCTGGGATGTTTTATAGACTCCGACGCTTTACAACTCCGATTCCAATTTTAGCTCCATTCAGACACAGACGCCACTTCCTTCCTCTGTCGTCCCTGTCTGTGAGTGTTTTTTCCACAGAACGGCCGTGATGGGAAGATGGAGAGAGTGAGAGAAAGACCTAGGCTAGATAGAGACGATCATTGCTCTGTGGGATTGTTGTTGAATGTGTATTTTTGTATTGTATTGTTTTTTTATGATTTTGCTTTATGTTTTTTTTAGCTGTTTTGTTTTGTTAGCCTTTCATGACGAATGAATAGATTAGAACTAATTATTCTGGCAAATGATGCCTTCTTGGGAAATTTCTAAGTGTTAGCATTTTGTTATTTCATTTACCTTTTAATTCAAAAGTTTCACTCCGTTTATATGAATTTCCACTCATTTTTCTCCATCTCTTCTGCCTCTTTTTCTGTCGGCTTCTGTCGTCCTCTCAGGCCGCCTCTCAGCATAGCTCCGTCATGTTGACCACTGAGGGCGCCCCGAACGCCGCCGACCAGGTGGATCCGAAGCTGACCGTCGAAGACGCCGACATGTCCAAGTGGACGGAAGCCGAGTTCGAAGAGAAGTGCACGTACATAGTGAAGGACCACACGTGGGACGGTGCTGACAAGCCGGATCTGCCCCGTGCCCAGACCTCGCTGCCGAGAAACCTGGCATTCAGATATGCCCCTGACTCCAAAGAGGTATGACTGGAATGACTCACTGCTGCATCATGCATTAGCAGACTAAAGAACTCATTGCCTGCAGCACGGCGTTTGGGTTTGTGGCGTCACATTCATGCGTAGTACCGTGTACACCATCTGTTTGTAAGAAAAAAACGGCCGTAAGCGCACCTATTATTAGTGCGATGGCTCATTTTGATGCACCAAGTATAAAATTATCAGCCGTGATGACAGAGAAATGAGACAGAACAAAAAACCACACTTGTGATTTCTCCATGATGTGTGTCTTAAACACACTCATTACAGAACTGTAATTAATCTCCTTTATCTACACTAATTGTTCTTTGAAAAATAGGAGCTCTTCATCTGTAAACTTTAGTATCTCTTTCTCTGGAAGCAGCACGACTCCCATCTCCCATCACATCAATCGCTTGTTATCTTGGACAGACAGTGATGACTGTAGTAGTGACGATGCGCAAACTTCCCCTTGATTGGAAGCGAAGTAACCTTTGAACGCATCTGAGCGCCGTCCTCAGATCAGCTGCATAGATTTCCCCCTTATTTTATTTATTTATTTTTTTTGGGCTTATCTCTTCCTGACTTCTCCAGACACAAAAGACAAGCCGTCCCACTTTAGAGATTCATTTATGATCTGATGTAAATGGGTGGGACAAAGAGGGAAAAGAGAAAGAGAGAGAGAAAAGAGGATAAAAGAGAAGGTGGCAAAAAAAAATGGTGAGAGGGAGCTGGCACGAAGTTCGGGAGCCAAGGTAAATCTCTGTTAATGAGTTATCAAAAGGACGGCCTAATCTTCCTACTGAACTGCTACTCTGCTGTAGGCTTTCGAGAAATGTGAGGGGATTTCCTACCGCTTTATCCGTATGGTTGTTTGTGTTTCGGGGTGTATATGGAAGAAAGGTTGTGGGGGTGGTAGGGGTGGAGGGGCAGTTGAAGAGCGGATCTTGGTCGAAAGAGAAGATTAGATTGAAGTCTGGCTGTTGTAATCCGAAAGGCCAGACAGCAGCGTTCCGCTCCATCCGCCTTTGGGCTTTTTTTGATGCCGTTTACCTCAAAGGAAGAAGCGCAAGCTGTAATCGTAGGTGTGGATTTATGCTTTGAGGGTTGTAGTAGTGTTTGATGTGGTGAGTAAGGAGGCCTGGTAATGAGTACAGGAGGGAGGGTCTGGGCACTTAATGAGAGGTGAGAGAGGACAAATGAGACATCTTTTTCTCAAGTCTAAACGGATGTCAAGGCAGAACCTGGCTGACCCCTGACTTCCTAGAGCTGTCAAAAAAAATCTCTTCTTCCACAAAACACTGACTACACCTAAGTGCATCTTCAGACTTATGAGATCTTATGAGATATTACATTATTTGATTTGATTTGATTTCATTTCTTCTAATTAACTGAGGTCATCCATCCTCCTAAATGCCTTGTAAACATCTTCATGAATCGCTTTTGACTGCTTAAATAGCATGATTTCATCGAATTTAGTTTTGGATCATTAAATTGTTGGTTTATCGCCTGACACATTTCTTTTCTTTTCTTTTTTTTCCTTCCTCACAAGGTGGTTGGTGTTGTAAGCCGCGAGTACATTCCAAAAGGAACTCGCTTTGGCCCTCTAGTGGGAGAAAGTTACACGGCAGAAAATGTCCCCAAAGACGCCAACAGGAAGTACTTCTGGAGGGTGAGTTGTTTTTTTTTTTTTTTTTTTAATAAGCTTCACTTTCAGTAAAGGGGGAGCAAAAGAAATACAAGAGAGAAAAAAAACATACAAGCGAACAGGTCACTTCCTGTTCCACTGACTTACTTCCTGCGTGACATGACGGGTGCACGGCTTATGCGACAGCAGAGCATGCTTACAAAAAAAAAATTGCTGAGTTAGAGTGTAGTGTTTTGAGAAGCACCGCTTGCGTCGGCGGCACTGGCTGAGCGAGAGAGTGAAGTTATTTCGTCTTCGGTGATCCTGTTTTGACTGTGCCGTTTCTGAACATTGAGAAAGGGCGAATGACTTGGCAGCACTCAATCTTGAGGTCAATGCCTTTTGACACGGGAAGATGCCACTTGAATGTACCACAAAGTTTGGCTGTTTGAAACCACAGCATTGTAACATCAGGCTGTCACCAAGCCACTGCCAGTAAGGCATGAGGTGCGCTCGCGCTCTCTTCCTTGCCTGCGGCTTTCAGCTGTTGCATACAGATGTCGTCATGGCGAAAGTGTCAAGTCATCCTAGCGCGATTCAATCGACGACCGTATTTTTTTTTGCTCAGAAGTGTTTTTTTGGTTCTAAGACCACAGAGATCCCCTTGTGGAAAGATGCTGCTCTTTACCTGCTAACAAACACCGATATCTTTCCTACGTTACCGGAGATCGTAGTACTGACGAAAGGGCGGTGTGTGTAGAGGGGGTGGGATGGTACAGTAAAATATGTAGAAGAAGCATAACATCGGTGTCACCCAGGGAAGCCTCGTCGGTGATGTCAAGGGTTCCTGGAAATGGTGAAGTTAATGTGAACAACCTTACTACCCCAAAACAATCCGTTCCACTTCATAAGCCTGAGAGTGCAAGCGAGGGTGGGTGTGTGTGCATCTGCGAGTGTGTATGAGTGAGAGAGAGAAGACGTGCAGATTCAACATGAGAGTGTGAGTATTAGTGGGGGTGTGCTTACTGAGTCAGCCATGTAGCGTTTATAAGAGATTGTAGCTTAATTGTCTCCCACTTGTCTGTCTGTTCGTCTCAAGGGCAAGGCTTTAGACCACGCTGGCGAAAGATGATGTGAGATAAAATAATCGTTCAATCGCTAAAACCTCGCTGCTTTGTCTCAGATTTATGCAGAAGGAGCGTTCCGTCACTTTGTAGACGGCTTGGATGAGGAGAAGAGCAACTGGATGCGCTACGTGAATCCAGCCCACTCACAGCAGGAGCAGAACCTGGCCGCTTGCCAGAATGGCATGAGCATCTACTTTTACACGGTGAAGGCCATCCCTGCTGACCAGGAGCTGCTGGTGTGGTACTGCACTGACTTCGCACACCGGCTTCACTACCCTCCCTCAGGAGATCTCATGATGCAAAAGCTCAGTAAGTAGAACAAGAATGAGAAAGGCTTTAATACAGTATAATGATGGTTGAGCTGTTCGTATTGGTCCTGGGGATATTTTCCTGTCCCGTCTTACTTCAGAATGAACCAAGAGGAAGCATGTTGACTTGGTCCAAGTCTGTCATTATCATACCAACAGTACATGCTCGTCTCCCTTTCATCTCCTTTAAGAGCAGAAACACTTTTTTTTTGGTAATGTTTCTCTTTAGCCAGAGTAACGTAGACTGTAATTACACAGAGGAAGATGCGACTGGCCGTCATCTTTCCTTAGACGCTCTTTCAACATGAAAGTTCGCGCTACACGCACGATCTGTCATTGCTCAACCGGCAATAAAAGTTTCAAAGTGAAACCTTTTGTTTCGTAGGAGACAGAGAGCGAGAGAGAGAGAGACATAGAGGAGGAACGAGACAATACTCAGGTGTGGCGGGAACAGAGCAGTCTCAGTGACTCCGCTCCCCTGGGTCATGCGCATACCCTCAGGGTATAGGAGCCTGGGCACCCCCCCAAGAGTTCCATACACACACACAAAGTAGTCTATAATTAGGCTTTCTGACCCACCACTGACACCTAAGCCTTCCTACCTGCTACCTGAGAAAGTAAGAGCAATCTTCTTATCTATTGCTGTCTCTCAAACCAGAGTCATAGCATGAACAGGCTTATAGCCACTGCACATATGACTCAGTATAATGGAATGGGCCGAGATGACTGGCAGGGCCTCCCACATGGGATTGATTTAGAAAAGCTTGAGCTGTCTCACTCCATGGTTCACTAAACTTCTTCAGCTTTCTGAAGTAAATTGACTCTTCAGCCAAGCAGACTTTTTTTTTTAAAGAACCTTCATATTCTGAACCTCTTCTTTCACACTTGTGCGTACACAAGGGAAGTGCAGACAGATCTTTGGCGCAACTCCATAATTTATTTGGCACTTTAAAAGAGAGAGTAAGCCAGAGACAAAAAAAAGTGCCCCATTGACTACTTGAACTTCCTGGCGGTGGGGCTCTGCTGACAGATTAATATCTGTTGGGATTGCTTCCCTGTTTGTTTTGCACAAGTTCTCTGGGGAGGACTGGGGAATGGCGCTATCTGTGGAAGAGAATTGGAAGGGGGAGGTTACTGATAACCTCTAACTACGTTTACACATTGCTCACGGAGCAGAAGGATGGGGGCTCTAAGAATGGGGAGATGTTTTAGGAGGAGACTCATCTTGCAAACCACACACAAACATCTCAGAACAGCTTCAGCTTCAGTGAACTTTTCGTAAAGGTCACTGAAAAGGTAGCAGGAAGTGATTATGAACTTTTATTTCCTCTTTTAAAGCTGGTTCTATTATGAGGTGTGTGACAGGAAATGATATTACAAAAAAGTGAATAAAATATCCATTTTCAAAAGTGGAAAATGCAGCTGCATTGGCATTTTATCATGCCTTGAAAGTCTTATTATTAAATGTTTTAAACCGCCTATCCTGCATGAAAAGCTCACACAATCATCAAACTTTTATGGTTTAGCTGAAGTACTCAAAAGGAACGTCCAAGTTCACTTTGTTTTGAGCCGTCTTTGAGGCGTGTGAGGTGAGAGGAGTCAAAGCTTTGGGGCTTCCTATTAGAAGGAAACTTTCAATCATCTGCTGCCACATCCATTAGATAGTATCAGTGCTCTGAGCAGAATCCAGCCTACTCCACCACAATGAGTAGGATCTGCTGTCATGCCTCACATCCTGTCTGCAGCTCCTACCTCAGGATAATCAGTCAAACTGTCTTCCCTAATTGAACGACTAGGCTACTTTGTGTTCAGAACCTTCTTTGCCTTGGGAAGATCTATGTGCTGTGTAACAATGGATCTCCTGTAGTAAGAAGCCAGTAGTGTGGGGAGGAGTCCATTATCATACCTAGCTCAGTAAATATAGACTGTAAGGTTTGTTTTATAGTGGTGGATGATGATGTATGTGTGGCAGAGCAAGCAGATGAACTCGCACATAATAATGGTGCCTGAAGAATGTTAAGTCAGTGCTTTAGTCTGTAGTCTAATGTGTGTACTCTTTTATGTGTGTCTACAGAGCAGAGTCTGATAGAAGCAAAGCAGCAGGTATCAGAAGAAAAGCCTGTTGTGAAGAGAGAGCATACAGTGTCAGCAATTCTCAAAGACACATGGCGAGAGCCCACAAGACCACTACCCACACGGCCTCACTGTCCTATCAGCCCTGACAGACCCTTCTACCCCCGTGTCATCTACCCAATCCGCCCACAACCACACCTCAGAGAAGATATAATAAAAAGCCCAGGTATGTGTTTCGCCACCCGCTCGCCCGTGCTGTCCTCAGCCACCCCTAGCCCATCAGCACGCAGCAGCCCTGAAACAAGTCCAGGAAGCAGTCCTGTCCCAGCAGATCCTAGGGAAGCCCTGCCACTCTACAATGGCAGCTTGCGTCACTATCCTGGCTATTCCCCACCTAACTCCCTTTCCTCATTTTACCCCAACCCACATTACCTCTTTGCCCCTTACTCCATGAGTGGAACGCCACCAGTGGGGAGTATGTTCTCCCGGATGTACCCCCTTTGCAGCAGCTTACTGACCCCTCACATGCCCCTCCCACCCACCATGATTCCACCTGAGGGAGGACGGCATTTCCTGCTGCCACCCCATAGGGACTTCCTGCTTCCACAACCCAAGAGTGCCTTCTCTAGTGCAATGACCCCGAAAGACAAACCCCTACACCCTCATGCCCCCGTCAGTGGTTCTCCTACAGCTGGTTCTGCAGTCTCCATCGATCAGCAGCCTGCCAACCCAACCTCAGCGCAGCCAAGCATCCGACGTTCAGAGGATGAGGAAATCATCGTCAGCAAGATTAAGAGAGGACCTGCGGGATACAAGACACTGCCATACCCTCTAAAGAAACAGAATGGGAAGATAAAGTACGAGTGCAACGTATGCAGCAAGACTTTTGGACAGCTCTCAAACCTTAAGGTAAAAACTAAACAGAAATCTTTTCTTCAACCCTACAGTTCTACACGCACCTCCTGTTATGAATGGGACACTGTCTCTAACCCTGCTCCCCCATCTGCCCTATTCTCAGGTGCACCTGCGTGTCCACAGTGGCGAGCGCCCTTTTAAGTGTCAGACATGCAATAAGGGCTTCACTCAGCTGGCCCACCTGCAGAAGCACTACCTGGTCCATACAGGAGAGAAGCCCCATGAATGCCAGGTGAGACTAATCTCCTTAACTAAACACCTGTCAGCTAGCTGTGGTTTGGAGGTTGAAGGTTCTTTTCCAGTCCTAAAGCTCCTTGTTCTGTTTCAACAGGTATGCCACAAGCGTTTCAGTAGCACAAGTAATCTGAAGACCCATCTAAGGCTGCACTCAGGTGAGAAGCCTTATCAGTGCAAGCTCTGTCCAGCTAAGTTCACACAGTTTGTACATCTCAAACTGCACAAACGGCTGCACACACGAGAGCGCCCTCACAAGTGTCCACACTGCCACCGCAACTACATCCACCTCTGCAGCCTGCGCCTCCACCTGAAAGGCTACTGCCTGGCTGCTGTGCCTTCCCCTCACTGCAGCCTTGACGAACTGAATCGCATTAACGAAGAGATCGAGCGCTTCGACATCAGTGACAATGCTGACCGTCTGGAGGAGATTGAAGGTGTTGATGTGGAGAGGCTGGTGGAAAAGCAGATCTTCAGTTTGATCTGCCATGAAATGGACCTCAAGGCGTCATACCACAAAGGCAGTGCCGGAGGAGATTTTCTTCCTCCGTCACATCCGTCTAGCACCTACGGCCTGTACGAGCCAAGCAACGAAACATCGGTTATCAAGCTCCTACCTGTCAAGGTCAAACAAGAGACTGTGGAGGCAATGGAATCTTAGCCCCAGCCCTAGCACACACACACACACACACACACACTCACTAAGACATGCTGCCCCTCAGCCTAATCGGTTCGCCCAGTCTGGCTGTGGACAGCCACAGGTGTACACAATCCTTTTCATAAGGAAACAGGCTCAGACCTTTGCTTTCAGGGACTTCCCATACTCAGGGCTAAGAGACACTGCTCCAGGCCACTAGCGGTCCACTGTGTCCTACACTTACTTTAGAGACAATCATCTATTTCTTTATTTCATAATAATATTATTGTTGATGTCATTGATATTTGTTATTTTTTTGCTATTGTTATTCCTTAATAATATTTGGTTCAGTTTGTTATGCAACCTCCTTAATTTATTGTCAATGTTTACAATGACTGGGTAATTCATTGTAATTCACTGTTCTGTATATTTTCTATTGTCACTCTTTTGTACATAGTTTCCTGCAGCTTGTGTTAGTTGTTTCTTTGCCCTCTGATTGTGATGAACTAATGAGTACCAGATTTGAGGAGCTCGCTTTGATTCAGGGTTTCATTTTTTTTTATTTGTTTTTAATGCAGACAAGTATTTTTAAAAAGTAGCTCTTTTGTGGAAGGCTGGTGTAATATAAAAAAATAGTGGAATTTTGACAATGCCACCATCACCAGGTCTTAAATGCTGGGGAGGGGGAGGGGGGGGAGGGGAAGAGATTTGCTTTCAAATAACCTACCAGCCTTTCCCTTTCTATTTTCTAATGAGCACTCCTCAGCGTAACAAAAAGGGCATTTTGTATATTTTCAACAAGTTACCTCAAACTGTGAGTGTGTTTGTATGTAGGCTGTGAGTGTATTCAGAAGGAAGTCAAAGGCATATATGATATTTATTGCTTTTCTACTTGAAGAAGAAACCAAATATCCCTGGAGTAGAGGTCTCTATGTGGTCCAAAAAAAAAGGAGCCTGGTAGCATGTAGCACACTGGCTATGAAGCTGAGAGTACTTCTCTTTTCACTCACTAATTTTTTGGAACAAGGGGTTTGGAGGGTGGGGTGGGGCTGGAATACGGAGCTAGATACCAAAGTTCACTTAAAGAGCAATGAGTGTCTATAGAGGTATTAGTCACTCTTTAGATGTTGTCTGTTTTTTTGTTGTTTGCCCTTTTTACACTCATGGATGGCACAAATCAAGTGCCTTGGTCTTTATATGCACTGGTTTATTGTTCATTAGTCATTTTCTGTACTTTTTATGTTTAAACCAGATCCTGTGAGAGACACCATTGTGACGGCTTAATGACTTTCATTCTAAAGCAGTAGCATCTCTTAATTTACTCTGTTCTGAAGTATGACCAAAGTCTTCCCCATATCTTCAGCTTTAAATGAAATGTAAAACAAAAAAAAAAAGAAAAGAAAAAGAAACTCCTCTGTCTCTATGTTTACATACAGGTTTACATAGTTATTTAAATGCAACTTGTTTAAAATGTAAATTATATAAATGTTCACTGACATTACTGACTGGTCTGTCTTTTCTTCTTATCTTTAAAAAAAAATACATCTTTTATTTCACTCAGGTAGTAAATCTTCCTATAGTATTTAAAGCCACTGGAGGTTTTGCAACTTCAGCGATAATTTCTGCCATCTAAAATGCACCAGATCAAGTCTTAGTTTGATTTGAAAATCACTGAAATGACTGAACGAATCATGGAATTCATCGTCTTACTCATCATTTTCAATTTGCCTTTGCACTGACACACGGTTCTCTTTCCAATATCTTATTACTACTACTGGGGAAATGGAACGTTCAGATATTAACACAGAAGGTTCCACTGTCCCAGTAATCATGGCCAAATATGAGGAGCAGATGCACACAGCTGCAGCCTGGCAGATAGTAGGAGATCTAAAGTTAACCTTCTTAGTGCCCTAAAATCATGCTCAATGTTCTCCACACCTGTTCTGTTCAGGTTTCTGTCATTTTGGAAGGAGTCTCCAGCGTCCATGCACTGCAACAGTTAAAGCACTAAAGTTTTTAGACAACATGGGAAGCTGCATTCTTTTTCTCTCATCAACTACAAGAGAGAGAAAAAAGAAAGGCTTGTGAGGAAATGACTGTTTATAGCAGCTATGATGTAAGTGATAACAGGAACTTAGCTGTTTCATAGATGTTCCACAACATTAAACATTACTATAAATGGCTTAAAAGTATGACAGGTTCTTTAATAACGATAAGAGTAACTTTATAGCACATTATAACTGACTGCATCACAGCAACCCATGACTGATTATCTTCTCTTACAGCACACCTGTAACACAAGTGCTTTAATCCTCATATAATCAATACTTATAATACAGATAAGAACAATGATGCTTAGAGTTTGAATGCATACATAAAATGATATTCGATGGTAGTCATTTCTAATCACCCATTGGGTTCGTATTTCCAACGTCACGAGGTGATGCTTGTTCTCACGCCCACCCCTAGACCGACCATGTTGACACAAACAAATTTTTTTTCCGGAAAGAATGCGCGTCTTTCAGAGCGCCTGAGAAATTTCCGGAAAACAGCCACTGCAAATGGCACTTACGGTAAACAGACGTTGCACCAAAGAATTTTTAAACAGTGAATGACACAGTACAATCAACAGTGACTCAAGAAGACCCAGGGGGCCTTTCTGTAATGAGCCGCCCATGCATCCCATCAGACCTGAAGTGTGGCCATACGCAATAAAGAAGAAACAGATGGGAACCAGGCCCAGACTTGGGGGGGGAAGGCGGCGAAATCGCAGGACATCCGTCCCCAACAAAGGCCTTGGTTTTATATGGACCAGTATAAATGTATGATAAAGGCTGTTCTTCAAGAAAAACAAAGCAATTCCTGAAATGGGGACAAACAAATTCTTGCCATGGTGCTTCTTCTTAAAGGAACAGTTCAATCAAAATTGTAATAGAAACCCATTTACCTGAATAGTCGTCATGAACGTTTAAAGAAAATAAAACCAAAAACAGATAATGTTTCTACTAATTAAATTAGCAGATGCCAGTTTAGCACAGCACAACTGTGTAACACATGAGCAATACATTTTTGCAGAAGGAGTTTATTCAAAATAAAACAAACGCAAAGGAAACTGGAATACGTTGCTGTTGCTATTCGAGTCACTTGGGCCGAGGTCACTTCTTAAGCGGTTATAGGTGACAATTGATATTGATAAATGTCTAGGTGTAATGCATCACTGGTGAGTTTTGAGTGAGAGGGCATGTACAGCCTGACTCATTCTCCCCATTTGTTCATCTCATAAGGTTAGTCATTTGTTTAGGAATTTGGAATTTAATATTCGGTACATGATGCTAAAAAGTTGTTTAGTAGAGAATGGTTTGTTCTCACTAAAATTGGTTGTTTTGGTTTGACTGGCTGAGCTTCAGGTGTGAGGTCATGTGGTACAAAATATCACGGTGAAATAGGTGCCCCAGTCCAGATGTTGCAGAACGGATGCTGTCCTAAAAAAAACAAACAAGTGGTTTGAGTTTTCAGTTTCAAGGAAGCTTCCATTACTTCTTGGTCATGTTAGCTTACTGTATTACTGGTGCAAACTAAAGAAAACATCTACAGTCACTTACAAAAGTGAGTACACCCCTCACATTTCTGCAAACATCTTTTCATGGGACAACACTATAGAAATGAAACTTGGATATAAGAGTAGTCAGTGCACAGCTTCTACAGCAGTATAGACTTACTGTCTTCTCCAGTAGGTTCCAGGTGTGAATGGGGAGCAGGGCTGTTAAATTTGGTGGTTTTTGGGACAGGGTTGACCAAAGAAGTTGAGTCCACGTGTTCAGAGCCATATCCAGAGGTTGGCTTCAAAAAAAAGAGACTGCCAGCATTGCTGCAAAGGTTGAAGAAGTGGGAGGTCAGCCTGTCAGTGCTCAGACCATACACTGCATCTGCTTGGTCTGCATGGCCGTCGTCCCAGAAGGAAGAATCTTCTGAAGCTGAGGTGCAAGAAAGCTAGCAAACAGTTTGCTGAAGACAAGCAGTCCAACAGCATGGATTACTGGCACCATGTCCTGTGGTCTGATGAGACCAAAATAAACTTGTTTGGCTCAGATGGTGGCCAGCATGTGTGGTGACGCCCTGGTGAGGAGCACCAAGATAACTGCGTCTTGCCTACAGTCAAGCGTGGTGGTGGTAGCATCATGGTCTGGGGCTGCATGAGTGCTGCCAATACTGGGGAGCTGTGCTTCATTGAGGGGAAACATGAATCGGAAACTGGGCCGCATGGAAGCTTTCCAACATGATAATGACCCCAAACACTGCTTTGCTAAACCCAATTGTGAACCTGTGGGGCATCCTCAAGCGGAAGGTGGAGGAGCACAAGGTGTCTAACATCCACCAGCTCTGTGATGTCATCATGTAGGAGTGGAAGAGGATTCCAATAGCAACCTGTGCAGCACAAAATATTGACACAATTGGGCACAATTTGGACATGTTCACTGTGAGGTGTACTCACTTGTGTTGGCAGCTATTTGGACATTAATGGCTGTGTGTCGAGGTATTTTCAGAAGACAGTAAATCTACACTGCTATACAAGCTGTACACTGACTACTCTAAGTTATATCCAAGTTTTATTTCTATAGTTTTGTCCCATGAAAAGATATAATAAAATATGTACAGAAGTGTGAGGGGTGTACTCACTTTTGTTAGTGACTGATTACATCTGGGGCAATGAACAGCGCAATGACTACATTTAATTTTGCTCTCTTGGTCTCGTGGCAATGCATGCACCAGCCTAGTAGAAAACAATGGCTAAAGCAGAAAAGGGAATGTGACTTCTGATTCAAATACCATGTAAATTTACAGGCCACATGTGTCAGGTCATGAATTATGAGTGATAATAGGCTTTCTTCATTTCCTGCCAGGTCCCACCAGCAGCAGCAGTAGCATGAGTCAGTAAAACCACCAGTCTCAACAAGAAACACGTGCCCTTTTAAATACAAGCATTTCTTTCTAAATAAGGCAAGTGTTATTTACTGCAATGAAGATGTCCTGAAGCATGTTTTGAGTCGAAAATTCTCTAATGGTTGGTAACACGGGGGGCGGGTTTGGTCTGGTGCACGCTACAGTAGAATGTCGCTGACAAGCGTATTTATTCCAACGGCTCATGACTGTTCAAAACACAAAGCGGTTTCACATTTAGCTCAAAAATTACCCTTTAAAAGATTCCAGTTGTTTTTTTTTTTTTTCCTGGCTGGAGAATTCAGGTTCTTCCATTTCCATCTATGCCAAGGCTTGTGTTATTTTGTTGTACAACAAATTACAGTCTTCCTTTTTTCACAGCCAGCCAGGAGCCACAAACCACACATCCAGCCTGCTAAACAGGCAAACACGTACACACACATACACACACTCTCTCTCTTTCACTCACACACAATGAATGCAATAAGTGTTTATTTTGTCCAGAGGACATAGAATTTGTTTTTGTCTTCTATCTGCACAAGGAACAGATACACTTTTTTGACATGTAGAACCCAAAGAATGAGAGTAAGGACTACTCCTGGGCAGGAGAGAAGGACCTAAACAAAGAGCATAGCAAATTGCAAGTACATGAATGAAGAGGCCTCTTGGTCTGTCCTCTCCTCTAAGTGATCACACTGTCTCAAAGCCCCTCAGCACCTGCCAATTAGGGGCCCAGGTTAATGACAGGTTAGCCCTAGCCAAGTGGTAGGGAGGAGGGGACTGAAAATGAGAGGGCGCCTCAGAGTGGACTAAGGAGAGTTTTGTTGTTTGTACACTGAGTTGTCCAACCCCCACCGTGCTACTCTTATCCAGGTGTACATGAAGAGAAGGGAGCAAGGGAGGACAGAGGGGAAAGTTCTTCTCCTAACACCTCATATAAGTTCACAGGCCATGACTGGGTTATGGGCTACCAGCCATCTCTGTTTTGCTTTTACACTCCAAAATTGGTGGATGACAACAAACAGAGTGAAACAACCTACACAGCTTAGCCATTTAATCATTATGTGAACTTCAAAGAGCGCTTCCGGGATAAAAGCACCATAAGTCTCCTCGCTCACACAGGAAGGAGCGAGACGGGTCGAGAAAAAGCACGGCGCAGAACGTACGGACACCTAGGAGAGCAAAGAGGAATGGCAGAGAGAGGAAGAGAAGGAGGAGACGGCGTCCTCTGATCTCCTTTAGTGACGGCTTTACAAGAATGAGAGAGTAAGGCCAGGACAGCACTACTTAATGAACTCTTGACGAGGACCTTTGATGTCCACTACAGCAAAAAAAAAAATAGGGGATGACCAACACTAACGCTCCTCATACTCCTCTTACTACTCACACACACATCTTCTGTAGCTGGAAGAAGGAAATTATCATCATTTTCCCACAGAATGACAAAACAAGAGAAGAGAGTCATGATGAAAAATATAAGGCGAGTCTGAAAGTTCACTGACACTAATCATTTTCTTCTGGATTTTGCTACAGCTTCTGCAGCAGGTAACTACACTGGTTTTCAGCATTCAATTATCCACTCATCAACAGCACAAAACCATTTAAAGATTATCAGCCAATCAGCCATCTGTAATTTTATGCTTGAGCTACAAGGATAAGTCAAGTCTTTGGCTCCAATAACATGGAAAAAATTGGACTTTATGTCTAATCCACATTCTCCATAAATAATGGTCCAAAGTGTCCTATATCTGCCCATGAGTCAGTCTTAGGTGTTTTGGCACACCTTTATAAACAAGTAAAGGCCAAGAGGTGGGAATGGTGTAACAGTCTACATAGAATGCACAGCCCCATCCCATTCATTATTGAAACAGTGGCCTGTCTCTACTCTATATATACTATGGACTATAACTCTGCCAAAATCTTATTCAAATATTTGATGATCTGACAGCTAGCTATATAAAGCACCATTATTCAAATAAACCATTTTGCAAAATTGGCTGTATTTACAAATCTAGGGTAAGCTCATCAACATAAACTGAACCAGCTCCACTGCACGATTACACCATTTTACAGTGATTACATCTCCCTGTGTGCACGCATCCCTATAACATCTTAGCTGATTCTATTACAGACTGTACAATAATTAAAAAATATCTACCAGTTTCCAGTTTTAACAAAAGTTTTCTCTTCATTAATGTATTTCATTTACGCTTTCGTCATTGCCACTACCGTATTTGTAGTTAGCTGTGTCCTGAGATTACCATAATCCTATGCCAATCCTTCATTGGATCTTAAATAAGCATCGTAGCCATTTTCTTTTGTCCCTGTAGATTTTAATCATGGCATCATGACCTTGCTGGTCATGATGCCAGCACCCTTAGGCTGCCAATCTCAACTCAGGGCCAAGGAATTTTTTTTTCGCTGACAAAATCAGGCCAGAAACACTGTAAACATGCTTACAGGAAAGTCTTAAACCACAGCAACAAGTCTGAGAGACATCACTGAAAAACTGGATGTGGTTTGAGGCAGGTATTTATAGAAAAGATTTGAGGTGAAAGACTTTATAGCTGTTGGCTAAATTTACTTCACAGCATTGCAAAACTAAAGAAGCAAATGGCAGGCATTAAAATGAGATAGGTAAGATGGAAAATCTCTATAAGGTGAGTATTTGTTTTCTACATATCTACACAACATCCATATTTTTATGGACATTTGGCACTGTCACTTCTACATCTTGACCACACAAACTGAAGACAGTTACTTAGTTACAAAATATTGTTTTAATTATATATTAAGCATTTTAAGTAGCAAAAGACAGAAAAGCAAGCCACTGCATGAAAAAAGGAAAATCCGTTTGATCACATTTGTTCTGAAAGACTGTGTGTAGCCTTCAGTATCGACATTTCAGCAGATTAATAACAATCAACGCGCACATCTGGAGTCCAATTAAAACAATAAAAAAAAAAATCCCCCAACATGCACATTTCAAAGCTTCCAAGCACCAGTTCTTCCAGGCAGTTTGCTGAGAAGTGACCTGGTGTGGCTTGAGCATTCGCTCTCCCCATCTGTCTGAGAGTGTACACTCACTTATTCCTATAAGCGAATAATCACTCTCAGCTGCTAATCGTCTGCTCCCCGCTCCATCCTCCTCCGTCATGTCCCCTCCGAACGAAATAAACACAAACAAATGTGGCCAGCCTAAACAGTCCTGTCTAGCGGCTGTATAATCAGAGCTGTTTAAATATTGTGCTGTATCAATGTTTTAAATTTGATAAATCTCTATATGTACTGAGCTTCCAATCAGGAGATCCTGCTGCAGGTCTCTTATGAAAGACATCCGGAGTTAACCGCAGCAGATGGAAAACAGGCTCTCGTGTATAAAAAAAAAAATACATGAGAACACCCATATTATATCTTTATATTTGTATGACGTTATAACTGTTTGGATTAGAGTTAATTATTTAAGTAAATCATCTGTCTGAATGACGGTTCCTGTTCACACACTGAGCCTAGACACAGGAATTGCCTCGGACATAATTCCATTTGCGATTTTCACACCGTTTTCGACCCCTTGTATGCCTCCTATCAAATAAATCAGAAATAATTTCCCAACTCAGGGATGCTGGACAGAAAACACACCAGATTAATGGTTCCTGATAAATACCAGATTTCCAAATGAAGCTCTAAAAGAATAATTAGGATGTTAGTTTGCTGCCGTTAATACTGCGAATAGTACACTGACAAAATGCATCCACATTCTGCAGAATCACAGGCGTCCCTGGGGCAAAGAGGGCGGAGCTTAATGTACATTTGATCAGCCATTCAAGAACTTGATCATATGGCATCACTATAATACTTGGATTGATATATTAGTACCCTGAGCTCCTGGGACAAACAGATTTCATTTCTGGGCCATTTCTTTTTATTAATAGTTGCCTGCCAGACATATTTTCTAAAAAAACATAAAAAAATAAACCATGTTCCCGGTTGGTGTTGCACAATAAAATTTCCTAAACATGTTTAAATGTGAAATTAACTACATGCCATAACTATAGTATATGTTTCTTTAAAGTAACTGATGTACACAGATAATGGGAAATCATTTCTGAATCAGCAGTATGCAGGTTTGTGGAAACACTCCAGTGGTGTACTGTTGCATACAACTAGCTAACTGTTTGGTTTCTAAGAAACCAATACATAGAACTCATACATAGGCAAGCTAATAAATGTATCCCCTAATGCTAGCTTGCATTCTTGTAAACTTTGTTACTAGATATGATTACACATTACAAAAGCATGCCTAGCTACTTAATGTCAGACCTTGACATTAACAGTAATAATGCTGAACTCATTATTTTATCCAAAGCACCGTAATGAGCTGATAAAATGAACACAACGGCGACTTGCTGATCAAAACTTAAGCTCTGGCCTTTTTGACCCAAGGATTCCAGTCACTCAGCAAAACCAGGACAAAATCAGGAGTGTGCCTCATCATGTGTGAAGAAGAGTGAGCTCTAAGGCAACATGGAGAGAGAGAGAGAGAGAGAGAGAGAGAGAGAGAGAGAGAGAAAGAGAGAGAGAGAGATGCATACCAGGGATGTAAAAGGGTTAGTTACTGAACATAGTGTGGAGAAAATATTTGAATCTCATCTGAAAAAGAGATCGTTTCTGAGCACGCTCTAGTCACTAGTTACATAAAATATCAAGGTAATATGTGAGACAGTAAAAGGGGTTATTTACATCCCTACGGCATGCATAAGAAAGGAACAATATTTTCATTCCACCGAATCTCTTAGCAGTGTGCATCGCAGGCCAGGTAGGCAAATGTGAATGCAGGAAGTGTGAGAAAGTGAATACACTCTTTTTGGAAGGGTCCTTCCTGGACGACTGGAGCGGCAGAGTCGTTCAGGGGCCACCTGGGCAGTTCGGAGTTCAGTCGCTTGGCGCCGGGACGATGCAGATGTGGAGGAAGTTGTCTGGATAGCTCAGGTGCTCGCTGAGCCACTGGATGGGCGTCTCGAACAGCGGCTCAATGCCGTGAATCACCACTTGGTATTTCTTTAAATCATCTGGTACATGAGAAAGAACGAGAGAACAAGAGAGAGAGAGAGAGAGAGGGGGCGAGAGAGAGAGAGAGTTGTTGAATGGACGGATGAACTGTGAGTGAGTTTTATCAGCCTGTTGGTCAGTGAAGTGTCCATTTGCCCCTTTTTAAAAATGTGCCAGTAAGTCCGCATCCATCATTTTGTCCGACAAACAGGAGGGCACTCAGGGGTTCAAAAGGTCACAGACAAGGACTAATGAGTCTCCCTCAACTTCGGTGACTCTGCATGTCCATTTTTTTAAATATTGAAAGTAATGCATTTTAATTTCCTTTCTGGAAAAATAACTGGTGTAATATACAGTATATTTCCATGCTTTCAGCACTACAAGCTGGTGGACCTTAAACCCTCAACCACATCGCTCCATGTTTTACCCAAAAATCTGGCCGGCTCTCATGTATAAGGTCATGAATAGCTCCACTGTTTGTTCTGGAAAGTACACAACAGCCACTGTCTCTCCATCATCTTGTACTCATGACGATCAGCACTGAGCTCACGCTGGAAAGTTGAGGGCGAATGCTGGAGGCAGGAACATTAGCCTGCTGACCTACGGGAAGGAGGTGAGGTTAAGTAGCTAATGCAGCAGGGGGAGAGCAAAACGCCGGCTCAGCCACCAACACGCACACTCAATGACCTTCTCCTACTGCTGACCCGAACTGTGATCTGTTCCAGCTTGAACCGACTTGGACACTTCCAATAGCCTGAGGTCTGTATCCTGTACGTACGCCAATACAGTTCCAGACAAACTGTAAGACTGATTTTCAAGGCGTGGCTAAATTATAGCAGTACAGCAAATTTGAAGGTAGTACACGGTTAAAATTCTAACAGTATCATAGCTCAAAGTAACTTGAATTCCGGTCTACCAGCCTTAGCTTTGAATATTCCAAGGTAATGATTAAGCAGTCTTGTAAGTCGATCTGGATAAGAGCGTCTGCTAAATGCCATACATGTAAATGTAACCAAGACTGACAATGATTATTTTATGGATAGTACAAACCAGATTTCCAGAAAAGGACATTTTCTAAAAATGCAATAAAAACTGAAATCTATAATTTGTTAATTCAATTGAACCTTTATTTAACAGATAAAAGTACAAAGAAAATATATATATATATTTTTTAAATAATTTTTTTATGTTTACCCCTGGGTCACATCTTTTTTTTTAAACTATACTTTTTAAGCTATACGTTTCAAATAAGATACTATTTGTTTAGGTTTTGCAAGTGGAAATTTTGCCCATTTTTGCTGTGTATAAGACCTGAGCTGCTCAACAGTCCGTGGTCACCGTGGTCTGAATTTTCCTCTTCATGATGCATTTTACATGATGCATACATTTACAATAGGAGACAGATCTGGACTGTAGGCAGACCTGTTAAGCCACGCTGCTCTAACTCATGCAGAATGGGGCCTGGCATTGTCCTCCTGAGTTCCTGGGAAAAAAATGTTGTCTTGACAGCAGCATTTGTTTCTCTTAAATACCAGTATAAGCCTCCACATCAATGGTACCTTCACATATAGATGAGTGTGACCCATGCTGTGGGCACTGGTGCTCCCCCAGGCCATCACAGATGCTGGTTTTTGTACTTTTCATTGGTAACAGTCAGGATGGTCTTTTTCATCTCTGGCACGTAGAATCCAACATTCATATTCCCCCAAAACAAGCTGAAGTTTGGTACAAAGTGGTGAATCATGACTTCCTTAGCTTGACTAAGCTTTTGGTGGATGTCTTTTCTCTCATCTTTGAGTATTTTTTTTT
>JAOVVG010000023.1:14412317-14431422 GCA_028566375.1 Leptodoras nelsoni
TAGGTAGTTTGTCAGAGAAAACAGTGAAAAAGTTTTTTTGCACTCATCAGTTAAATAAAAGTTCAGCAATTTAACAAATGACAGTTTTTAATTTTTTTATTATTATTATTATTATTATTTATTATTCAGTGTCCCAACTTTTCTGGAAATGGGGTTTGTATTTTCTTGCATGAATTTAAAATTCATAGCTTTTTACTGCACATAAAAAAAACACTGCATTTTCTAAACTGTTTTTCTACAAGAGTTTAAAACATATATTCTCAAGAAAACCCTAATATAAACCCTCCAATATAAAACAAGAACTAGCAACCGACTGCTTGTTAAAAAAAAAAAAAAAAAGCTCAGGGTTGGTTATTCTATTAAGCTCACATCTAAGAAAAAAGATACTGTTTTATAGGCTGAAATTTCAGTGCATCTTGGACAGCATCAACATTTAAATTGAAGGAGTTCAAATGAAAAAGCTCAATATCAACAACAAGGAAGTAAGAAACTCACATTACAGTTGGCAAATTAAACTACATAAAAAAAACTTAATTCTTTTAACTGCGTTTGATTTTGAATGCTGTCATGCTGGATAAAATTGTAAGTTCAACAGCAATCATGCATACTGAAATTTTAAAGATTTTTCCTACTACAATCTTTCTTAATTATTTTGATCTTATCTGAACGGGTGAGTGAGTGACTGCCGGTTACAAGACTTCACTTTAAGTACTGATTTTGATGTGATCAGTAGGGGTGAGCATTAGAACAAGAATATCATACCACAATTCTCAGAAAGCAATTTTACACACAATATGCATCATGATATATGGAAAGAAAGAATTTTCACTCTTCAGTGTGAAATTATATTTAACATTTTACAATTTCAGCAAATCAGGTGGCTTCCATTAAGTTTGTAATGATCATAAAATGTAATAATAAGCCCCTGATATCCCAGAAATATATAATGACATCATTTATTATGATACTGATATTATATCCCAATATTGTGTTTCTATGATAAAAACTGAATAACAGAAAATGCATGCTGAGTCATCCACAATGTTGAACATGCTGCCAATTGACTTTTATAGCTGATTCTCATTCGAGTGCTCTACTGAAGCAGTCGGTAATTCACGCGGGCCCACAAGTACACACGTGCACACATTATGCCTTGGTAATCTGACTCCATCAATCAACCTGTGACAACTTTTAGCTACGAGCCAAGAACTGGGCCTGGGGTTAACGCTAGGGCAAAGAGAGCGGAGAACAATGAAGGAGACACACACACAGGACGAAGTTGGCGTCAGTCTCCTGGAGGCCACACCCTATCATCCACTCATACCAAACTTCAATTTGGTGCAAAGCGAGGGGCGGAGCTCTAGCAACTCATTATGACTAACAGTCTTTGCTGTTTTAATCCCAGGCCTGGTGCAGAACTAAAATGCATGTACACATCATAACAAGATAACCGTTAAATGGGCGGTTTGGCCGTTACACATGGCCCAACACTGAGACAGAAAGGTTAAACGGAAGTATAATAACAGTGCGCCAAACAAAACAAAACTATTTAACAACTATTTGTGATAATCTTTTCAGATGTTATCTTTAAAAAAAATTATAATCATATATGACGTGTCGAATAATTGATCTGTCTTAAACAAGCTGGATGGGCTCAATCACTGATTCCAAACAGATTCCTTTTCAGACAGAGAAAGTAATGCTGCGTAATCGTCAAACCACAATACCTGAAAACAGAGAGTAAAAGTTGAAGGGCGTTGTAACAGCTTTTCTCTTGTAGCTCACCCTCATATTTTCTCTCTCGGAGGGTGGGTGCCTTCCCCCAATCACTCTCAGTATGACGCAAAGGGGGAATTCAGTGACAGTAAAGAAACAGCATGGTCATACAGTGGATCCCATAGTGAGTGCAGTCACCCACATGTGTTCCTACATAGATCACTTCCATCACCGTTTTCTTCATGGACTGTTTTAATGGAGGACTTGTATTAGAATGATATGTACACAAAGTGAAACCTGGCCAGAGTTCCAGGGTGAAATAAAAGTGTTTAAAATGACTGGTCTTTGTAAATATGAAACCAAACTGTGATTGAATTTGTTGCCAAATTCCCTCCATCTCTCACCCCCCACCTGCCAATATTTTGGTATTTGGTGTCTATGCATCGGTATTGTTTATACTGAAAGTAAATGATTTAATCACGTTCAGTTTATCTTGGCCCAGGTCATGGTGGATATGGTGGAATAAAACATATTCCTGGGAGAGAGGTGGGTATTAACCCTGGACATGAAGCCACACACACACACACACACACACACACACACACACATCAGGGGCAATTCAGTGTAACTAATACGCACCACCTACTGACGCATTTTCACAGAGAATAAGGAGGAACTTGCACAGAATCTCCACCTATTCAAACAGGGGAGCTGTAAGGAGACGTTATCTGTGCCTCCTAATTTCTAAAAGGGTGTTGATCAACCAAGTAAGAATGCCTTAGTACTATTCCTGAGCTCAGATACTGGTCCAACACTGCTCATTTACACATGCAGCAACTCCGATATGAATGAAAATGTTTTGCCAGGGTGGAACAAATCCTGCTCTTAACTCATGGTCAACATGTGGAAAAGAGCCAAATAAAATGTATTGTGTTGCTTGATTTGTCAGTATTACTCTTTACAGAGCTCCAAAAAAATACGTACTTGGTCTGAAAAAAAAAAAAAAAAAAAAAAGGGCTCCAGGTAGGAGTCACCATCCATGTGCAAAACTATACAACGCACAGTCTGATGACAATCAGGTCAAAGCTAATTAAGTCATCAGAGCTTCATTTCTACCCACTGGTTTCTTTTCTATACATTCTGAAACTGGTAACATTAAACCCAATGAAAATGGGTCCACTGGTACAAGTAAAACGTGATTGGGTAATGATTTCTCAGTATTCGAAACCATCACACTGCGCAGGCGGATGAAGGTTTGAGATTTCACAACACCTGTTGATTGCGTTTACACGGGCAAGTAACTTGTGACGCCGCTGAAACAGGAAACCTTGAAACCAGCACTGAATGCAGTGGAGGGATGTGGCAAGTGGTGCGCCATTTACCGAACAAACGGAGGACAACGGTCATGCAGCTTCACACTAGCGTCGTAAATATACGTACACTTGGACTATTCCTTCCATTAGTAAGCTTTTTATACAATCCCTCGAATTGCAATATAAGGAAAATGATGCAATGATTGCCTTCTGTGAGGCTTATACCTGGAATGCATTGACATGCACCAACACCTCCGGTTCTACTGAACAGCCGTACTACTTGTTTATCGAAGTTTTCTTGCTTACAAGCAGAAGAGGCATAACAGAACTGAAACCTGAAGTCATGGAGTACAGAGTACAGAAATGAGCCAGCAACACAAAAGCAGATAATGTGGAAGTGAGTACGTCATGGTTACTCCTTCAGCGATTTACTAGGAGTACATGGCCTTTTTGGAGTAAACAGTCATATCATCTCTGAAGAAGAGGATATTTTTAGATTATATGAGTAGGAGCATCAATTTACAGATAACATCTGTCTATTCAAACCTACAGCTTGTGCCAAACCAGTGGACTCTGGTTCAGTAGCGCCTCAAAAATGATAAACAGGTGAACGCTTACTTTTTTGATGTGTAAGCATTATTGGTTCTGAGTATTCAATGGAGCAGTTTGTCATTTTGTGCTTCCGCCCACCTGTGAGGTTAATCACTGCCACCTTTTTTGCTTGGCCACAATCATCACTTTCTCTTGGATCTATAGACTGCTAAGATGCCTGCTTTCACACGCATATGAACTTGAGTGACATCCCATTCTTAATCTATAGGGTTTAATATGATCTCAGACCACCCTTTGCAGCTATAACAGCTTCAACTCTTCTGGGAAGGCTTTCCACAAGGTTCAGGAGTGTGTTTATGGGAATTTTTTACCATTCTTCTAGAAGGGCATTTGTGAGGTCAGACACTGATGTTGGACAAGAAGGCCTGGCTCACAGACTTCACTCTAATTCATCCCAAAGGTGTTCTATCAGGACTCATCCATGTCTATATGGACTTTGCTTTGTGCACTGGTGTGCAGTCATGTTGGAACAGGAAGGGGCCGTCCCCAAACTGTTCCCACAATGTTAGGAGCATGAAATTGTCCAAAATCTCTTGGTATGCTGAAGCATTAAGAGTTCCTTTCAACTAAGAGGCTGAGCCAAACTCCTGAAAAACACCCCTACACCATAATCCCCCTCCACCAAACTTTACACTTGGCACAATGCAGTCAGACAAGTACTGTTCTCCTGGCAACCACCAAACCCAGACTCATCCATCAGATTGCCAGAAGGTGAAGTGTGATTCGTCACTCCAGAGAACACGTCTCCACTGCTCTAGAGTCCAGTGGTGGCGTGCTTTACACCACTGCATCCGAAGCTTTGCAATGTAAGGTTGTAATGTAAGGCTTGGATGCAGCTGCTTGTCCATGGAAACTCATTCCATGAAGCTCTCTACTCACTGTTCTTGAGCTAATCTGAAGGCCACATGAAGATTGGAAGTTTGCAGCGATTGACTTTGCAGAAAGTTGGAGACCTCTGTACACGGCCTCAGCATCCGCTGACCCGCTCTGTCATTTTACGTGGCCTACCACTTCGTAGCTGAGTTGCTTTTATTCCCAATCACTTCCACTTTGTTATAATACCACTGACAGGTGACTGTGTAATATTTAGTAGCGAGGAAATTTCACGACTGGACTTGTTGCACAGGTACCACGCTGGAATTCACTGAGCTCCTGAGAGCAAACCATTCTTTCACAAATGTTTGTAGAAGCAGTCTGCATGCCTAGGATCTTGATTTTATACACCTGTGGCCATGGAAGTGATTGACACCTGAATTCAATGATTTGGATGGGTGAGTGAATACTTTTGGCAATATAGTACACATACACACTTACTTCTGATCACTGAAACCAAGACCACAAAAAGGGGTTCTGCACAGCCCAAATTTTTCACACTCTATCGAACTGCGAATATTGTGACAAACAGGATTATTAATCACTTTCTAATTCTCACTGCCATCACATATATTCACAAGGAGCTAAGCCTATTAATTGTTTGCTATTCTGGTCAAAATGTCCTCTTCTCAGGGATCCCAAGTGGTGCAATCACAAAATGTTCACCCCATCATCTGGATATTGCTAGCTCAGGTCTGGGTGGTATAGCTGCTCAAAGCCAGGAGTCGAGAGAGCAAAACTGGCAGTGCAGTCAGGGTGGGAGTTACAGAATACGCTCGCACCCACATCAATTGGAGCGACACTGCCCAATCATGGCATCTGTGGGCTTGTGTATATGGAAGGTGGACGGGAGCGCTTTCTTATTAGTGTGTTACACTTTGCATGAGGTGGAAGCTGGCCTCATGTGTCTCGGAGGAAGCACGTGATAGCCTCACCCTCCCTGACTGGCAGCCACTGTGTGACATGGGAGGAATTCCTACAGGTGGGAATTTGATACGACCAAATTAAGGGGGAAAATTGGGGGAAAAATCTTTTCTTCACTTTCAAAAGTGGTGTTTTTTTGTCCACTGAATCTGAAAAATTTCTCCAAAAGTATAATGTGACCTAAATTATCACTATATTGATACTATATTAAAATATTGCCCAGCCTGGATAATTTTTTTTTTAACAATAAGCTGGAGGTTCAGAAACTAAAGAAAACTGTTAGTGAAATATATTCTGGCTAATATAAAGTCCCAGATGTGTGACAAAAACATGTTTAAAAAAATCTGGCAATGCTTAATGTAATTATTTAAAACTGGATAAAAAGCTAAACTATTCATAAAAATATATATTCTAAAAAAAGATCTTACAAATTACATATACACATAAGCCATCACAAGTTATTTATAAGACAGAACATTTTATTAATTCAACACACAATAATTAAATCCAGATGCTTATCATAAACGCCAAAGAGAAAAAAGAGGCCTCAGAAGAACAGAACATTAACTGCTTTCTCTAGCTGTGCCTTGAGGTTGCTGTCGATACACACAGCACACTGCGGTCGAGTGCTACAGAGCTGAGAGGCCAAACATTACAATGTTCTTGCTCAAGCATGGCAAACACTATTTGTTTAAACCACAACTCCTCATTTCTGCCCATTTACATGGCCTGAGAGGTCGAGCGGTACGAGCTGTACGAGATGAACACAAACCCAGCTTGTATGACGGGACACTATGAAACCCACAAAAGTTCGAAATAAATCTGACTTGTTTATTCCAGGCCGTAATACTTCTCTAAGAGTGACCCCTTTCCGCTGCTATGGTCTGAGACGATCAATGAAATGCTCCGCGTGGCGAACTGGAATGCCCCGTCTCTGTCACACACACTCAGTCTGAGAGATCTGAAAGAGAGCACGCTCTTAGTGTGCTGTGAAGATCGACAGCTCAGTAGTGATGCAGAGTGTGGATAGGTGGGTGGGCCAGCCGTAGGTTTCCCCACTAACAGCGTGGGCTGATGTGAAGGTTTGATGGGCGGGGGCTTTTCTGAGCAATTCATTTATTTGAAATAATACCACCATTGCTCAGTTTCTAAGATGATGGTTAAAAATATTTAGAAATAAAAGAAAAAAAATCTTTCACTGTTCCGACTGACTTATAAAGCGTGGGGATTTCTCAGTTCTCAAAAATCGGCTTGTTGACGTTTTGAAATCTCACATGCTGAAAAGCGTAGGAGACGGTGCACTCGGCTGCATGTCTCTGCTTATCCACTTAAAACTGCTTACAGCCAAATGAATAGGGTGCTCTTTTGTGTCTGAGGCCAGATGCTAATTAACAGCAATTGTTGATCTTAGCATTGGTGGGCGAAGAGCATTCTTGGCCCAGTCTTGCTGTTTTCTCCGTGGGAATCCCCGGCTAAATTAGCCCAGCGTGTTGTACCAAGTCATCCTTGAGGTTTTGCTGACATCAAAGCTTTTCCATGAACTATATATATATAAAAACATACGGGAAAGCATCGGTTGACCACTTATCACCAGAAAATACAGCACCACTCCTCAAGAGTTACATTAGACACAGGAGTCGTAGGATAGTCTGTATTTGTTAAGTGTGTGTGAGCCAGAACTCTTTTCTCCTGATCTAAAAACCTGGTTTATCTGCGTCGTCCATCTCCTCAACATGGAAGTGAAGGAACCCAAACAAACAGCGAAGGCACTTTCACTTTAATGCCAATGCTGGGAGAAATGGAGAGTGTGTGTGTGTTTTTGTCTGCCTGAAAGCGTCTGTGTGTGAGCACAGTGGTCTCTTTGCTTTCATGTGCCGCCTCAGATAAGAGGACAATGGCAGAGAGGAACACAACACCCGCAGGTGGGACAGCCTGCATGGTGGAGCACATCTGACTTCCTCTGAGGAGAAAGCCACACAGCTTCTGTTTTGGCTGTGATCCTTATTCATACCTCCTGCCATCTTTTTCTCATTTCTTGTTTTCTTCTTCTCTCACCCTCTGTCACGCATATCTTTAATCTTTGGATTAAATCTGAGGAGGGGCTGCGGCACAATAAAAATGATGACGCTTTATGGAGTTTCTTTGAACTTTCTGTCAAACAAAACATCTTAGAAAACAGGACGTTTCCCATCAAACATGTGTGTGTGTGTGTTTAACTGTGATGACCTACCATCCTGGCATATGGCAGCAGGGCAGATCTCTTTGAGCAGATCTCCCAGGGTGAGAGCTTGGCCTTCGGAAGAAACAGGGCGGAACAGCTTCTGGATGAACGGCCTGTCGCTCAGCGTCTACAGCAGAGAAACAAATAGGCAGTTGTGAACTCCAAGTACATCCAGCAGCTCTTTACAGTCGAACTGAATTTAATGCCGGTCTATGTCCTATTACAAATAACAAGTAACATAGAAGAGAGACATATTAAAAGGTAAAAGATGGGGTTCTCTGATTTATTTATTTTTATGCACATGATCACCTTTGTCTTTTAAAAAATATTCCTATCCTGATGGGAGTGACCTCACTTAAACTGATCCCACCCACATTCACAGAGCACAAGAAGGTTTGACAGACAAATCCGATATGGTGCGAATTCGCTTGGTCATTTATGACTGACTGTCACTGACATACGCCAGTAAGATGAAAGCCAGCATTGTAGGATTTAGGATGCATGAGTTCTCACTGTAAAGGATGAAGGGAGCAGGGCACAGAATGCAGGAGGAGGAGCAACATGACTGGCAGGAGAGTAAAAAAGGCATTTCTGTCCTGATCGGATAGATGTTGGTGGTCCAGATAGTTTACTCTTTATAGACCCTGGGGTGCTGCAGACACTGGAGGTGGAGACTGGAGCAGATTGTTTAGCTGGCAGAACACAAGGAGCCAAATATTTGATAACATCAGCTTTAAGTGAAGTTTAGTCAGCTCTAATGCAAACGCATTCCCTCATTCCCTCCCTCTCAAAAAAAACCAACCAAACAAAGACATTTTGACACTTGTTTCATATTTAGAGCTCATCACCAGTAGCTAAATAAGTTTGGTTTTCAAATCAGTAACTCTTTCTCAGTGTGTTGCTCCCCATTATTTGGCAAGTCATAAGGGAAAATAATAAACTATTTGTGGATCAGATCGTGCAGATGTGCCAGATACGCCCCCGGCTGCAGACTGAGCGGGAAGCTGGGGATCCCCACATTATCGTGACAGTGTGTGTGTGATCCGGATTCATGCTAGCACTGTGCAATGACTAAACAGTGTCTAGAAACATTTGTCTGAGAATCGGATTCATCGGGGATCCACAAAGGAAATGTTGGTTTAAAAAATAATAAAACAATAAAAAACATGGCAACACCACCACTCAAAAACATGAAATAAATTTAAAACTGAGCGAAGTGTACTTACTTATAGTAGGCAGAAACGCAAGCAAAAAATAAATACTAAACGTGGGTATAAACCGAGTTCTTCAACAGCCAGTCTACGGAGATTTTACATCAGTTATAAAAATTTGTATGATGGCTAGAAGAAAGATTTGCATACACAGGAGGGAAGAGGATATATTTTCATTCTGATTAGCCTTTCAGTTAGAGGGACTAATTATAAAACTGAACTTTCTGACAGCTTGGCATAATACAGTCTGTATTTATTTGCATTAAAAAAAAGAACCCGGCAATCAAACATGAATTGAGAAGCCTGGATGGAAATAAAAAACTTGTTCCGTGCAAAGCCTTGCCTTTTGATCTTTGACGTGTAGACTGCTGGACAGGGTTCAGTTTTTCGCCCCGGTTTCACATGCAGTCAGCGACTGACAATGTCAAACAGCAGGCTGACTAACAATACAAGCCAATGGTGTGAAATAGTGTGAAAAGGAAACCAGCGACATGGATGGCTCAGGTGTTGCAGCTGTAACTAAAATCCCCGAGCTCCAGGAAGAGAACGTGGCTCAGGATGCGTCGATGCAAGATCGCCTTACCAGAAAACCTGACTCACCATGCGAGTTAGTGGCAACTTGCGTGCTATTAACTGTAGGGCCTGAGCGGAGAGAGTGTGATAAGTGACAGCTACTTTGATGCATTTTTAAAACACCACAATCAATTATTAAGGCAGGACCCGGTGTAGAGGCCTATTAAAACTGATGAGAAGCGCGATACTGCATGTGCAGACACTTTCTTTTCAGTTCCCAGACACATAAGCTGGCAAGAGACCACATGGGCAATGAAGCATTGTTAGTCTTTACCCGGAGTACACAGAGTGCAAGAAAGGATACGCTTCAAACTGACCTTTTGTTCCTAAATAAAGTTTAGCTTTTTGCGCGGAGGTCTTAAAGTAGAAATTTACTTAAGGAAGTGGAACAAGAGTTACAGTGTATCTTAGTCATGTCATTCCAGCTTGTACTGTACACATCAACAAACATTCAAGATGCTTATCAATAATGTGTTAACGTTTTTAAAAAGCACACTCCATTTGGATGTGTAATATACAAATAGTCTACATAAAATTCCGCTTAATTTCCACTCAGAGTAAGAAGTGGACCTTGATTCAGAACTGGAAGCCATTTCAGGTCACCTAATATCAGGTGACAATTTGGAAAAGTTCAGAAGATTCAGACCAATGAACGGCAACAATAATTTATTAAACAATTAACTTATAAAAAAAGGTAAATAAATTATTTTTCTTATATTGTCTTCGAAAAAATTCAAATGCAACAGGGATTTTTTTTGGATGTATAACTAGATGGATTAATGACGACTGGGATCAATGTATTGCCAACACCTGAAATAAATTGAGGAAATAATAAGCTTTAAAATCATCTATTATAATTAATTACTGTTGGTTAATTTTTTTTTTTTTTTTTTTTTTTTAAAGACACACAATGTGTACCACAGATTGCCCTGACTGGGATTCTCATAATTTTGCAAATTAGGTATGACACAGTACAGCAACAAAGTTAAATAAACAACTTTTCTTTAAAGTGTATACATTTGGCTATTAACATTTTTAAAGGTCATACTGCAGATGTCTATAAGCATCAAACTGTATGCATCGTGTGTCAGTGAAAAGACTTGAAGTGCAAACGCTACCAGACCCTAAAAACAAATCTACATCGAGCTGAATCTCTAATGTATTTCTACACTACACATTAGGGCACTTGTTAGGATATAACACATCAGAGCTGAACATTCTATGTAGTGCACAAACAAAGTGAACAGGAAGCTACTTGGAAGCAATTTTACCCTAGAAAACAGCTGATTACAACTGTCATGTTGCCTCTTTCCAGCATACCAAGAGTAACACATTTTGGCTGGCAGACATCCACTAATAGACTTTTACTGAAGGTTTTTGTGCTGGAAGAATGTGTGTGAATATACTCAGAGACTTTAAACAGGATGTCTGTATGACAGTGTCTGACCAATCAATGAATCAACTGCACTTTTTTTCCCTTTTCATCTTAATCTGTATGCATCTGCTGTTACCTGGACAATGTGAAGGACAACTGATGATTTGGCAATAGAAATTAAATGGTATAAAAAAATATATTTAATGATAATAATAGTAGTGACCAAAATTGTCAGGGTTATCAGTATTATTACAGTATTGTTAAAATATGCATAAAATGTTTGAAACATGGTGACATTCCCATACCACGTTTTCACTTCGATAACGCAGCTTTGGCTATTTGCTGATACTGATATCATTCTGAAACTTGGGTTTACTCTTGAACGATCCTGCAGTTCCTATGAGTACTGGTAAATCTTTAGCATGACATGTGCAAATACACACAGCTTCTTCTACACTTATTACATTTTATATCCATAATGTTGCATTAAACCCTGGGCTGATTTGACCCTTTTGACCATCCATATTGGCAGAATGACATGAAAGAACTAACATGTTGCTTTCACCAGGAGCTTTCCAACACAGCTCAACCCAGCTAGTGAGGGGTGTCAGTCCCAAACCCAGATAATGGAATGGGAGCCATTGAAAGAAGAAAAAAAGAACTAGCACAGAAAGAATAACTAATTGACCCTTTGGGCTTTCCATATCTCCTGGCTTAATATTAAAAAACTAGACTCAAGCAAAATAGTAGTAAAATAATAGGTTAGTAGAAAATTACCTGCATCTTATCACCCTGCAATCAAATTAAACAAACATATACTAATCATCAAAATGCCTACAAAGATCTTCTGAAGCAAACCATAAATATTGGATTAAGTATTTTCTCCCTTCTGATATCTAACCTGCATTCTGAGCCAGTGTCAGCCTGATGGCATCAGATCAGGACATCACTAGTATTTAAGGTGAGCTTTTCAAAGCATTGTAATCAACCATGGTTTTACTAATGATTAAAATGTTAAATAGTAATACTAACCATTGAGAATTTTACCATGGTTTACAGCAAAACTGGTAACTATTTCTTCCCTAACTGCCAAGCCTTTTAAATTACAGAAACTACAGATTGCAAACATTCCTATTTTTTACATAATTCCTTCTAATATATCATTAATGCTTTTAGTGAGTCCTGGCAAATCAGCGAATTTAAAATCCTTATGAACAATTTATCACATACTTTGTAACTGTAATAAAACATCACTTTAAATCCTGAAACCCCTGGCCTACTACACCTGCTATGGCAAGTGAACAGTGAAGCACACAAAGTACAAATTAAGAAATAAATAACAGAAGCAGACGTCTACTTTAAAGGTTTTTAGTATTGTCAGAGGGCAGTTTGCAATTCGCTCTTCAATCACTTAATGTTTTCTCCAGGGACTCCTGTACAGCACAGAGGAAGACTAATGAATAAACATGACCAGATGTCTTAAATCAAACACCAGCTTTTTAGATGGGGAAGTCTATTCCTGGTCTAATTAATTCCATCAGTGATATTTTCCTATTCAATAAATACTACAAGATTCCTTTTCTTTTTCTCCCCAAACACAACAAACTGCAAAAACAAAAACAAGAGCCCCATCTACTGGCAAATCTTATACGGCAGCGTGAAAATCCTATGCATCGGCCTGGTTGCACAATGCAATACAGTCCATAAGACAAGTTACCTGATATATCCTGAAAGGAATATAGCGAAAGCCGCCCTCCTCAGGTGGATATTCCATCAGTTTGCGGTTCATGGCCCAGAACTGGTCAAATTTATCTGCAAAAAACAACAATCATGTTGTTGCTAAACTAAAACAATAAAGGAAAAACATATAAAAAATTAAATCATTAATTTCATGGATATCCAAGGTTAAAGAATGTCTGCATTTCTGTTCAGTTGGACACGTCTTATAAACTCTCCCACATCAAAGTACTGAAGGGATGCTCATGACCCACGTTTTCCTCCAATCCACTGTTACCCACACTTGATTATTTTCCAATAACAGTGTGTCCTGAAGTGTTTTATTCCTCTAATACCACAGCAATTTGACATTAATTATTACTGTAAAAAATTATGTATACTGTAGAGGCAGTCAGCACTACTGTCAGAACTTTTATTGTAAAAAAAATAAGTAAAAAATATAATAAATAAATACACTACAAAGACAAGATAGTTAATGTTCAAACAGATAAACTTTATTGGTTTTTTTTGTTTGTTTTTGCAAATATTCACTCATTTTGAATTTGATGCCTGCAACACGTTCCAAAACAGTTGGGACAGGGACAACAAAAGACTGGGAAAGTTGAGGAATGCTCAAAAAACACCTGTTTGGAACATTCCACAGGTGAACAGGTTAATTGGAAACAGGTGAGTGTCATGATTAGGTATGAAGGGAGCATCCCCGAAAGGCTCATTCATTCACAAACAAGGATGAGGCGAGGTTCACCACTTTGTGAATGATCAAATAGTCCAACAGTTTAAGAACAACATTTCCCAATGTGCAATTGCAAGGAATGTAGGGATTATCATCAAAATATCATCCATAATATCATTAAATGATTCAGAGAATCTGGAGAAATCTCTGCAAGTAAGCGGCAAGGCCAAAACCAACACTGAATGCCCATGACCTTCGATCCCTCAGGTGGCACTGCATTAAAAAATAACATCATTCTGTAACATCATTCATCATTCAATATCTAACGGATATTACCACATGGCCACAAGGGCTTATTATCAGCGCAAAGTTCAAAAGCCAGCATCTCTGATGGTATGGGGGTGTGTTAGTGCCCATGGCATGGGTAACTTCTGTGCACATCTGTGAAGAATCATTAATGCTGAAAGGTACATCCCCTGTCCCAACTGTTTTGGAATGTGCTGCAGGCATCAAATTCAAAATGAATGAATATTTGCAAAAACACAATAAAGTTTATCCATTTGAACATTAAATATCTTGTCTTTGTAGGATCTGCAAATCATCGTATTCTGTTTTTATTTATGTTTTACACAACATCCCAACTTCACTGGAATTGGGGTTGTACTTTATTACAATTTGTTGAACTGCAGCTGGTGAGTGCAGGAAACAACAGAACTTTGTCACAGCTGCTGAATTAAGTTACAATCCCAGGCCTGCTACTGTAACTTTCACTCCATTTCCTGTCCCAGTTTCCCTCCTGAACTATTCTTCCTGTTCTTTGCAAACATTCAAGGTCAATGTGTTTACAAAATGCTACCTACCCACCCATCATGAAGACAGTTGGATCCTGAAACTCTATTCAGCCTTTTCACTTTCCACAGCTTTATTTCACCTTAAATTAGATAGCAAGCTGTTTCTGTTTTCCCTCACATGTCTTGCTTCAGCTTCTCGAGTTTCAGATTAGAGTTTCAGCTGTGCAGGTTTTGTACCTTTTTAAAACAGCTAAACACAAATTACTGCTCTAAACGCTTTCAGAGTTGTTGTGACTTAAGTTACTACTAAAGTTACATGACTCACCGTTCTGCAGGCCCATCCACAGCTGCTTGTGATCTTTTTTCTGCATGTCATTGATGACCTGGCCCTTGTGCTTAAATGCGTCTGCTTCTTTAATGGTGGACATAAAATGGGCTTCTATCACGGTGCTCGACGTGCAGCGGAGCAAGTCTCGATCAGGAAAATGCTGTAACACATCATATTAATTATTTAGTAATTGCTTAAACTAACAAAAAAAAACAATTACAAAGTAGTGTTAGATCACAAACCTTAAAGTGCACAGTGATGCTCCACGGGAGAGACGTATTTGAAGCATGGAGATCAAATAATACTCCGATTGGATAGTGCCTTTAAAAAACACAAAAATGCCCAGACTAAGGGAACCAGAATAGAATGAACATAACTGGAGTGTAACAGGAATAAAACCTGGCCTGTGCTGCCACCTTGTGACAAACGTTAATGTACCAGAACCAATAGATGGCCATGGAACCCGTGTAACAATTTAATACCTTCAAAGCAATTAATAAGTCTGAGCTGCTTACTGTTATGTCTCAGTTAAAATCTGTGACGTGCCTCCTTGATCCGATTTCAACATCCTTGGTCTTGGACATAGTACATTTTCCATAAGTAACTGGTAACTTCACTGGCTTCCAGACTCTTTTAGGATAGATTTTAAAGTACTGCTTCTGGTTTTAAAAGCATTAAATGGGCTGGCACCATCATATATACATATGGACTGTCTGTATGGTCCAAAACGTTCTTTAAGGTCCAGTGCTGCAAGTTTGCTTAAGGTGAAAGAAGAAATTCGGGTAAGTAGTTTTTTTTTATGCTCCAGAAAATTGAGATTAGACAAGCAACATCAGTAGAGAATTTTAAAAAACAGATGAAATCATATTATTATACACTGTTTCTTGCATTGATTAACTAATCCCATTTATGTTACTTATATTAATGATTATCAAATAATTTTAGTATTTTTTTATTTTTATTTATTTGCCCTTTTTCATTTTAAGTTTACAGTTTAATATTATAAAATAAAATACTCATGTTTTTTTCTGATTTTACTTTTATTGCGAATATTATTACATTTTATTTTTACTTTTATGAATTAGTACATTGTTTTAATACTTTAGAACCATAACCTTTTTTTAAATCTTTGTTCACTGACATTTATTTTTTCCATTATTAATTTAATGGCTTCTTAAATTTGTAATTATAGTGCCAGTTTTTTTTTTTGTCAGTTCCCTGGTTACCCTGTGTTTTCCCCCTTTTCTTTTTAAAAAGGCACTCTGTAAAGCACTTTGAGCTGCCTTTGTGTATGAAAGGTGCTATATAAGTAAATATTATTATTATTATTATCTAGACTTGTTTTACTGATTATATATTTCACAGATATTTCCTCTAAACCAATGAAGCATGTCATGCAGTGATTTCCTACCATTTCAGGGGTGTGCCTTCATATTCAAACCACATTTCCTCTACGTCTTCGGCTTTTACGACTTTCAGAAAGTGCTTCTTGACCTTGTCGGTCACTAGCGTCAGATAACTGACCCTCGGAAGGAGAAGCTGCAAAAAGGGTAGAAGAAACAATTAGTGTGCTAGCTGGAGGATCATTTCAGCCTAAAAATAATCACGGCTAATGTTGTATTCAAACAAAAAAAAAATGCCAGACTGTAATATCTGCACAATTCATTCATATAAAACTAACAGAGCTGGCTGATAACTAGTTATTCCAGGGTTTATACTGCAATATTCAGTCCTAGTTAGTACCAGTTATCTAACTAACTTGTTCTCTAGATTAGCTTTATTATCATCATTATCAATAATGAAATGAAGGTTGCTGTAACTAGCCTTTGTTGTTGCTTTGGAGAAAGAAAATCGAGAGAACAGGCCTCATTTACCAACTATTCTTGAGAAGAAATTTTCATGAAGATTCTGACATTCACCAATATTTTTTTATTCAGGATCCAATTATAAGCAATTTGTGTAACTTGAATGTATGTAGCCAGAGTGTGACATCACATTACGTATTGGTGAACTTCCCAAAAACTGAAACAATGTTTAGTTATACAAGGTCTGTCCGGAAAGTAATGAGAATGAAATTCCCATGCTTCGTAGGGTTTACGCATTGGGAGGATGGTTCAAGGTCAGTTAGTGTGCAATCTCAGATAGACATTAGGACCCATTTCAGTTGCATTCTAGCCTTCGCAGTGCCCAGAAGTTTGTTTTTGTTAAATCCTGCTGAAGTGCCTCGTCACTGGAACAAAGCACTTGAGTTTGGAGCATATGTTGGATTGTTTAACAAGAGAGCCCAATTTCCTGAACAGAGTGATCGCAGGAGATGAATCATGGGTGTTTGAGTGCGATCCTGAGACAAAAGGACAAAGTGGTAAATGGCACAAGACATCTCCACCTCGCCCAAAGAAAGCGTGAGCAAATAAAAAATCTAGTCAATCTGTTTGTCTTTTTTGTTTCTTGGAGTTATGGAGCATTTCAGGAAGAGAGGTTTGCGATCGCCTCTTCATGGATCCTCCATCATGACAACACACTGAGTCACACTTCACTGGCTGTGAGAGAATTTTTGGCTGAAAAAACATTCCAGTCCTTCCTTATACACCCTCTAGTCATGACTTGGGACCATGTCATTGCTTCTTGTTCCCCAAGATTAAAACACATCTCCATGCGTAAGCCCTATGGGAGTGTGGGAATTTCTTTCTCATTACTTTCCAAACAGACCTTGTGTATCAACCAAAAGTCCTAAACAATCAGACAAGCTAATTTGCATGAATGCTCTTTATATTCCAATAGCAACTTCTGGGGTTGTTTTATGAATAAGCTGAATTAAAAAAAATGTTTGCACCACAGATGATGATATTTTTAAATGTTACCTTTCACAGAGCATGTGTGTCACTTATTGGGATAGCTTTTAGTTCTCAAATATCTGTTGGAAAGACAGATCCTTTCTTTGGGTCAACACAGCAGATCAAGTCTGGATTTTGATCTGGCACAGGTTTTATGCCTGATGCTACCTTCCCATCAGCCGGGTTTGGAACCAGCACTATGGGTGTACTGCACCCCTCAGTGGCTGGGTTGAGTCTTGCTCAAGCACCCAGCGGTGGCAGTCTGATGTTGAGGCTCAAATCCCCAACCTTCACAGCAGCAACCTGGAGTTCTAACCTACTGAGTCACAGCTGCTGCCTAAAAAAAGAGTGCCAGACCTACTGAATTGGTTCTAAATGATTTAAATCTGTTTAAAATGTCTTTTTTGAACATTTACACTTTAATAAACTCCAAACTAGGTATAACGTGCATATAAGATGCACAGCTAAATGTAGCCGAGATCAAAGACATGTATCCAGCAGTCTGGTATTGTAAAGGTTTTTCATTTTTCTGCATTTTCTTGCTTTGGGCAACAAAGGAAATTGAAGCAGAGTGAGTTAATATATATTAGACATAGACATATAAATTATTTGAAACTTCTGCCTAACTATGTCAGGGCTTTTCTATCAGTTAGAATTAGCCTATAAGTTTTTAAAATGCATTTATGCAGAGGGTGGATATTAGGCTGTAACCATAAACGCACACTGTATAAAAAGAGTAATGTCTTCAGTGAATGGCTGTCTGTGGTATCAGACTCATGAACATGTAATTGTCTCACACACATGACTGTGTCACTGACAGCAGTGTGATTTGTGTTCAACATGTGTGTGCATTATTGATCTGTTCTTCTTTGTTGGATACACAAAATTCTAATTCCATACACTATAATATAATATGATATGATATGATATCTTTGTATGGAAAAATCATTTTTGATACAGCGAAAATAGACGTGGAGTGAGGTTTACATTTTGAACTGATTTAAACATTCAACATTATAAAAGTACAAGAGCTGGAACTTAAGAACGACACAGTGTTTGTGTGATCTATTGATACTCTTAATTCATTAATTTACTGTTAACCCTTGGGCCAAGAGAGATCATATGCCTCAGCAACATTTCCCACCCCAACTACATGTAAAAATGCACAACAAAAGACTTAAAACTTGCCCCCAAAAATCTGGGTCTAAATAAAAAAACGCCACGGTGTTGCATTTTTCTTCTTTGCATTAGAAACAAGTTCACAGTTATGTACTCACATTTCTGATTTGTTATTTTAAAACTAGCCCAAATAGTGCTAGTGGGCGTATCTCGAGCAGGACAATAGCAGGTACCGGCTGGTAGCTAGTCCTGCTGTCAAAGTCACCCAGCTCTCTGGAGCTCACATGTGTTTTTGAATCCTGTGTTCTCTTTCAGGGTGTGGTCTCCCTGAATCACTGCTGTGTTCTTTAAAACCTTCATTTAATTTACATTTACATTTACATTTAGGCATTAAGCAGACGCCCTTATCCAGAGCGACTTGCAAAAAATGCTTTAAGGTCACCATCAACAAATATATTCTGATACTAGCTCAGATGTATATTAAGAGTACAATCAGGTATGAAAGGGTTTTTTTTTCTTTAAATGAAGAGGATACCTAGTTTAGGAATCTTTGGAAAAGAAAAGTTTTAAGACGTCTTTTAAAGATGGACAGAGATTCGGCTGTTCTGACACTCAGAGGAAGCTCATTCCACCACCTCAGTGCCAGAATGGAGAAGGGTTGTGAGGAGTGGTTGCCCTTGGTAGATGGTGGAACCAGTCGGGCAGTGCTGGAGGACTGAAGGGAGCGCGGTGCAGTGTGAGGGGTGATGAGAGCTTTGAGGTATGTGGGTGCAGGTCCAGTTTTTGCCTTGTAGGTGAGGGTCAG
>JAOVVG010000023.1:14667835-14677319 GCA_028566375.1 Leptodoras nelsoni
TAAACATGTGTGCTCACGAGAGTGTGTGTGTGTGTGTGTGTGTGTGTGTGTGTGTGTGTTCTGAGGACCCTCAGGCCCCCAAGTGTTAGTGTGTGTGTGTGAGAAGCGGAAGCAGCAGCGGAGATGAAAGGCTGTCACTGTTAACACTTTGGAGGACGGCCTGCCAAGGTCACCGGCACACATGTACTAATTGTATTATGAGCTTGACGTGCAGCAGACGCCCCTGGCAGCGCCGCCCAGGCAAAGGTTAAATCAGCGCACGCTATCAAAGCGCCACCCTCGGGGGGCACTGGAATGGGGGAAATGGGGGGGGTGTTAGGGTTAGGATGGAGGAGTTGGGAGGAGGGTGTAATGTGTGTGTGTGTGTATGTGTGTAGGGGGGGCACACATGGATCGGTCGCTGGCACAGCATGAGCTCGCACCTTTTCACAAAAAAAGGGGTCCGAGGGCCGGGGTTAGGCGGCGACGTTGCCGACGTGAGATACAAAAGCAAACAGAAAAGGTCACCCGCTTATTAGTTCTCAGGGGAGAATGTGAGGGGTGATGTGAAACAGCACCGGGGTTACGACTAGTCCCAGAAATATGTGAAATATTTAATACGCAGCATGCAAATACAAATTCCTGAAATTATGATTGACCATAATTCATGCACGAGCTCCAGGATGACAGATTGTTTGTAATTCAGGCCGGCCGTTTTACAGCCAAAGCTAATCCTCTCTGCAAGAACGGCTGAGACATCAGGCTCGGTGTTTAAATACGCACTGTAATATTTTGTCTTTTTTTAAAAATTGGTATCACGGGACGGCTGTGTCACGTCACGTCACGTCAACATAATCCGAATCAGAACCAGGAATTAGGATGTAATTAGAAATATTAATCAGGATCAGTGTGATGAGTGGATGATATAATGCTTAGGATGGAGGTTTATACAAAAAAACCCAAAAAACAGTAGAACCAGTATGGAAAAAAGTAATCAGTGTTAATGTATATCATGAGGCTTTGAAATGCTTTATAATTACACTGTCTAGTCTTTTATTATTATTATTATTATTATTATTATTATTATTATTATTATTATTATTATTATTTTAATTTATTATTATATATATATATTTTTTTTTAATTATTATTATTATTTTAATTATTATTATTATTATTATTATTATTATTATTATTAAAGAGAGACATTGTGGCAAATAATAATTACTAATAAATCCAAAGACACAATAATAAGCAATGTTCCATATACATAAAAATATTTGATTTCCAGTAATGTAAGAAAATTTACATCACAAACTTTTCAAGAGTCGCTGAAAAGAATAAAACGAATTCCTGAATATTGTTTTAATCATAAATCTGGACTATATAAGGATCAAATGATCAAAGATCAAACGATCAAACATCAGGCTCTCTCGTTGATCATACTCAAATCCGACGACGATCCCGATGGCGCTTTAGCACGACAGGTGACGCTCGGATCGGACGCGGCTCCTCGGTGAACACGTGTGCGGTTTAACATCGAATCTAATCTAATCAAAGTCAGTCAGAGTCGGAGTTGGAGTCGGAGTTGGAGTGGGAGATTGGTCCAGAGCTGAGATTTGTCGTCTGAGAAACGTCGCCAGAGAGAGAGATTCGTCCCTCAGCAACACGCTACGTCACTGCTTCGATGACTCGTCCCTTCTCTGGGGCGTCTCGGTACGATACGTGACCTGCGTGCGTTTCTTTAAGGATTTCATCCTGGACAAAACGTTACATTGAAGTGGGTGAGAAAAACGGGTCGGTCCTAAAACAAACCCGGGGTGTACACGTGATCCTTGATTATTTATTAAACTGCGATCGGAAGGTCGAAAAGACTTTAAATGGGTGTTGTTTTTTTTTACACGCTTTTCACCTGTAGTGCACGTTTTTATATTTCTCCTGATTTCCCATGTGATTCCTTTATTTTTCACACGTGCATCATCGTGA
Organism: Leptodoras nelsoni; assembly: GCA_028566375.1. NCBI lineage: Eukaryota > Metazoa > Chordata > Actinopteri > Siluriformes > Doradidae > Leptodoras > Leptodoras nelsoni. The sequence goes on from JAOVVG010000023.1 coordinate 14,669,801, forward strand.
TGATTCACTGATTCATTGATTCATTGATTCATTTCTACGTCCCAGATTTCCACATGATTCATTTATTTTAACATTCTAATGCTTTGTGTGTGTGTGTGCATATATGTGTGTGTGTGTGTGTGCATATGTGTGTGTGTGCATGCATTTTTTTTCTACATGATTCATTTGTTCATTGATTCATGATTCATTTCCACGTTGTTCGGTTTATATCCGGGCGTAATGCCGGGGATTTATTGCTATATTTCCTGTTGTGAAAAAAACACATTTATTTTCACGATTTAATAGATTTTGGTTTGTGATTTTATGGCATGAATCATTTTTGGGGGGGGAAAGGCAAAAAATGGGTATTTGGGCAGTTTCAGGGAAAGCGGCGTGATGTGTGCGGTGTGTATCTGACTGTGTGTCAGACATATATCAGGATTTTTTGATATCAGTGATATCAGTGATAACAGATAACGTCATGTGAACGCTGATAATTGTAATAACGATTCAGAACGTGATGCGTCTTCGGGTGTGGGATGAGAGGAAGTGAAGGGGAAAAAAATCAAATAAAAGGATGCTTCCGGAAAATGCCATATTATCTATCTAAAACAGAAGAAATACATTTTAAAAAAAATGTGAAAAAAATAAAATAAATATATAAAAATAAATAAATTAAACAAATTAAAAAAATAAAATTAATAAATAAAAATTAATACATAAAAATTAATACATAAATGTTTTATTATTATTATTATTATTATTATTTGTTTTTATTTTTATTATTATGTACTATTATTATTATTATTATTATTATTATTATTATTATTATAAAAAAAACTCTTGCACCTGTGGACATCTAGATCTAGATAGTGAGCCCTGAGCCTCATGGTGTAATCACGCTACACCAATATACTTCACACTTCTGGGTGAGAAAGGATGAAAAACAGGCCAAACGTTGCTTCTAGGATTTCAGAGGTTGTCAGCCGCAGAGCTACCGGCGATTAAATCCAAAAAACGAAACAAAAAGGTCCTGACACACTCTGTAAATGAGGAACCTTGTATGGAAGTCCAAAACTGACCTGCAGTCTGAAACGTCCTGTCATAGTGTGTGAAACTGTGGTGTGTGTGGACGGCTCTGGAGCCAGGCCTGGGTTTCGTCACCTAATCACGCTGCGCGGTTGGTAACTTGGTAACGCGCGACGTCATTAGGTTACTGATGGAGTAAAATGAATCGGAGGATATGTACAGTGTTTCAGTACGAGAGGTGACACACTGTGTGCTCTGTTTAACGCTGTGTGATGTGCGTGACCTCGGAGACCTGCGCTGACACGCGCGTCTCTCAGTGACGTCTTCTGTCGTGTTAGAACGGCTCCTCGGGTCGTACGTATGAGCTGCCGGGGATGGGTTTTATCTATCCGCTCCATTATACGAGCAACTTGTGGGTATGAGCAGTGCACCATCTTCATATGTGAGCATAAATGATGAGTGTGTGTGAGTGTGTGTGAGTGTGTGTGTGTGAAACAGAGACAGAGAAATACATTTCAGCCTACAGCACAGTACTATTGATGCTGGATGTAAATCGGAGCACTCGGCGACAGAATCTAAAATTAGTTTGAATCAGGAATTTAATTAAAGATCAGTTTTTTTTTCCTTTTATCAGTACTCAGTACTACTCAGATTCAGAACCAGCACAAATACTGATTTCCTGTGTTATCAGTCATCAGATTTTGTCATATTTCAAAGCCAGGAATGACTCTAAAGCATCCTTATGTATCTGTATTTACATAATCACACAACATTACTACTTGACTACTGACTCATGAACAATCTGAACGTTCAGGACTTCAGGACTAACAGGTCTCCGGACGCCGTGTAGAATACAGATGCTAAACTACACTATAATTCTACAGAATTAGGACTACAGTACAGGATTGTTCTTGATGTCCAGTATAACGACCAGGAAATATACTACTTAACGCTAGTAAAATCAGTACTCAGTACTCAGTATAGAATTTACACAGTATCCCATAAATGCATTTAAATTTTTTAGACTTGGTATAAAGTTATATACCAGGCTTTCAGCGTTGCATGCTTTGAATCTTTATATGGACATGATGCCTTCTAAAGGATTTTACACGCCACATCCGGTAGAAACGTCCGTCACGTGAGTCCTGCGAAAGAATCCGATTTTCTGCCGATGTGCATATAATTGCTAATATTAATCAGGATCAGGACGACCGGATAACATACGTGTCGTGAATCTATAATGTCTAGTATTTTTTTAAAAAGTATAGAATGAGTATAGACGTATATATATATATATATATATATATATATAGTGCGGGGCTTAAATCCGTCGTGAACGTGTCGAACGGATGCTGCGTCTAGGATCGGCGTAAATCACGTGACTCGACGACGATGTCCGGCTACGCTGGTTATCCTGGAGGAAAATCAGTACTCAGAATCAGAAGAGCTGCATAATGCATGCAATGGATCGGATTTTCTCGTTTTCTTTTTCATAATCGTTTCAGAAGAAATCTGGAATCAGTAAAAAGGGCTATGTACTGAAAGTGTACTGCTATGTACTGAAACCTTCTCGCCTTTTTTAAAGTATAGAATAAGACTAGAATTAACAGCACAGGGTTTGAAATCATAATTATAATGAATTATAATATACAGTACATCCTTAAAGGTCTGTGGATGTGGATGCCATGTCCAGCATAAATATGCATCACATGTCTGGGATGTCCAGCAAAAAAATGTAGTATTATTGCTATTCTGAACCAGCCTTTATAATGAATAATACTCACTATACAGGATGAGTATAAATAAGCAACATGGGATTATTATAATAAAAAATACTGAATACTGAAAGTACACACTCAGTGCCTTCAATGCACTCAGATTCCAGATACTTTGTGTACATATAATTATGTACCTATATAATGAATAATACTCACTATACAGGATGAGTATAAATAAGCAACAGAGGGTTATTATAAAGAAAAATACTGAACACTGAACACAAGTACACACTCAGTGCTTTCAATGCACTCAGATTCCAGATACTTTGTGTACATGTGTCTACATTTTATATCATAGACACAAAAACAGTGTATGAAAAGCAGAATCGGAGTGTATTTTTATATACTGTGTATTATAAAGCCCGGGATGCTGCGTCCAGTGAGACAAAGAGTCTTTGACTTTCCGGTGATCAATAACAGAACGAGCAGCCGAGCGTCGCCGGAGCGCTGCAGCACTTCCCCGAGAGCGAGATGCGACCCGAGAACCGTCGGCGTGTCTCTGAAAAGCTTTGGTGCGGCGGAAAAAAAGGGGGGCTTAAGAAACCTTAAGGTTGAAGCTATGCAAATTAAGGAAGGGCTTAATTGTGAGCAAGTCGAGGAACAAGACTCTGGATCATACGCTGTCTTGTGTGGTTAAGTCGTACAGATACAGGATACAGTGCTGAAAAATCCACGTCTGTGCTATATACACAAATATATATATATATGTGTGTGTGTGTGTGTGTGTGTGTATGGGTGTGTGTGTTAAAAGTCTTAAGACTCATGTTAATCTCTTTAACTTGGCTTCATTCTGAAAGCAATGACATCAAGGGATAACCCACTAACCTAATGTTTTGCTTTCTAATCATCTCCGAGACGTGTTTTCTTTTTTTTTTATATCCTTTCATAAAATGGAAAATTGTAGAGGAAAAAAAAAACGATGGAAAATGATGCCAAGCAGAGACTCAGAGAGAGAGAGAGAGAAAGAGAGAAAGAGAAAGAGACTGGGACGGATCAGATGATGAGTGTTTGAAAGAAAGCGAAGAGATCTGCAGAACTGAGAACACGACCGTGAAAACGTGTACGTCAATACATTCGTGTATATATATTGTATATCTACACATAAAACAGACACATTATTATGAATTATTATTATTATTATTATTATTATTATTATTATTATTATTTAATGAAATAAAAACGGCTTCGTGGTTCGTCTGCTCCAGGAGTTCAGAAAATTTAAAACATCTTTCCTTAGATACTGTATTTCTGATCGGTTGTGATTATTGGTACAGTTCAGACAAATGGAATGAAAGCGATGACACTAAGAATCACTAAGGAAATATCTAGAAGGATAGAACTGCGTACCTGTAACAGAGTCTAGAGTCTATACACACACACCACACACCATGCGAACGGATCGTCCGTGTGTAACGGCTAAAGCGTCAAAGTGTCATGCGAAGTAAACAACAACAACAATAACAACAAAAAAAACGTTTCCATGACAAAAAAAAAAAAAGCATAGGACTTAATCTAACTGGGAATACGCACTAGGATTCTTTACACACCAGTGTATACAATGGACATCTGGGTGCAAACAAGGGCTCAGTGTGCAAGAACTTGGCTCTCTGTTTGCTCTGAATCTCTGGTCTCTTCTCTTTTTTGCAACAGAACAAAAACAGGAATTTGGGGCAACAGAATGATCTTGTCCTGAACAGTGTATTTAATTCAAGTTGTTTTAAGAGTGCAGGTTGGAGTGCAGATGGAGGAGATGGACACTAACAGGAAGGCAGAAGTGATCATGAAGTGATCATGAAGTGATCCTGTGGTTTTTTGTGATTATATTTGTTAAGATGTAGTTTTGTTTGAATCAGGTAACTGGGAGAAATGGTCGTGCTGCGCAAAGGGAAGTGTAAAACGGTGCGAATCTGGGGACTGTGCAGAACTTCAGACAGCAGCGGATAAAAAAATATATAAGCCGGGATTTTCCGACATTAAAACTTTGTGCATTTATTGACTCCAGCAGTGCAGGACGAGCTGGGAACTCATCCGGCTTTAATCTGTGTACTCGCCTGATACATATTTCATTCATATTTCCGGAAAGTATCATTTCCTTTCCCGGAAATCTACGAATTAATCAACTTTTTTTATATACGAATTTATATTCATGCTAAAAAGATATATTCATATATTTTATTCATGCAAAAAAAAACTTTTACGCATCTGTATAATATCCTTAAAAGCAAAATTTATAAGAAAAAGTTTATAATAATTATAATTAATATAATTTAATGTTTTTTTTCTGGAGCATTATTTATTTTTTTGTGATGTGATGTGCACGAGGGTCTCTTTCTTAATATTTTTGCAAAAACAACAAAGAAGTACGCGTGCACGCCGCCTCGCCGGTGTGTGTGTGTGTGTGTGTGTGTGTGTGTGTGTGTGTGTGATATAACCTCATAAAGTTTTACTTCTACTCGACTCACCGTTTTCCGATAGCCCGAGCGCTGAAGTCTCCTCGTCCGATTTGAGATGCTGCGGCTTGGCCTGTTTCCGTCGGGACATGATGAAGATGATGGTGATGGTGAAGATGATGCGCTGCCACCCGGCCCTGCCGTTTGCACGCGCATCGGCGGACGACCGGTGCAGGAAAAGAGATAACAATAACAATAACTAAAAAAAAAGAAAGAAAGAAAAAAAAAGAAAGAACCCGTTGAGCAAAACAGTCAGGTGGAAAAAATGACGGAAAATTAGGCGAGGTTGCGGCTTGGCGCGCGAAAGTCCGGTATATAATTATGATAGTGAATAATGCATCGCGATTAACGGCGCTGCGCGAGGGGGGATTGGCTGAACTCCAGCCGGATATGGAAATGAGGGACGGACTCGGCAATTAGCCGCTTCGCCCTCTCTCTCTCTCTCTCTCTCTCTCTCTCTCTCTCTTTCCGTCTGTGTGTGTTTGTGTGTTCTCTCTATCCTCCTCCTCCTCCTTGCGCAGAGCTCCAAATCCCGTATTAACGCCCAGCACTCGGGGGGGTCTTCAGCACAGGAAGGTCAGCAGCTTCTTTTCCCTTTTTTGCCACGCGAGTGCCGGGAATTCGTCGCTTTCTTTGTTTATTTGCTTGCATACCGTGCGTGCGTCACGCGTCTGCGCCGCGCGTTTGCGCCGCGTATTCCCCCGGCAGCTGTTAACTTCGCGCGTCCATGTTGAAGACAACTTTTACACCATGCACTGGTCTGAAACTGGGCTTCCAGTACCTTCGGTGTCCCCGGTCCTGCCTCTGCCGTCCTCCGCTCCTTTATGGTTTATGCAGAGTTTCTGCTGTGTGGACTTCTTCACAGCCTCCTCTTCATGCTCTTTAAAAAAAAAAGTTATTCCCAAGTGCTGATAAAACCGAATTAAATCAATCAGAACGATTTGCTTTGTCTGTAATCTGGAGCTTTCTGGCAGAATAATGATAAAAGACTGATAAAAAAAAGAAATAAGTGACGAATGAAAGAAATGTGCGTAAAAAAGTTTGCACAAAGCGCGTTTATTATTATTATATAAGTCTTAAAGTTTAAAAAATAACAAGCAAAAAAAAAAGGATGAGAATTCAGCAGCGCTCGGTCCTGACGCGCGTCCTCGCTCCCGGTAACGCGCTCAACTCAACTCTCAACTCAAAGCTCTCTTCTTTTAATGTCTGTCGCTTCCAGTTGTTTTTTTTCCGCCAGCAGATAAGAAAAAAAGTCGGGCGAATATTCGGATTTTGGGTCGTTTCCGTGTGTTCGGGCGCAGCAGCGAGGAAAAGTTGTGCGAGCGCGTAGAGCAGGGCTGCTTCCCGTCGCCGCTTGCGCCCCGTAGTTCCGCGTGTGGAGGCTGCGTGGCGCGGGAGAGGGAGTTTAAACCCCCCTCCTCCCCTCCCCACCCCGCAGGGCTTTAAGTTCAGCCCATTGCGCTTAGCGACCGCTAGGATGTAGCCTACCGCGCCGCTCCGCTCCTCTCCGCTCCTCTCCTCTCCCTCTCCCCGTCCCCGGCTCTCTGCGCTCCGAGCCTTAAATAAATAAAAGCTCCGGCAAACCAGGCGCGCGTTTCTATCTTTTGGTTTTGGGCTTGCTGTTGTTGTTTTTTTTTGTATTAATGATTTAAGTTTGACGGATTACAAGTTGTGCTTAATTGTGAATGCTTACAATTAAGATTTAATTCATGCGTTTATAATAGAAACAATTTCATTTGTATTAAAGATGCGTCATTACGCATGGATCATAACTGCGCAGAAATAAAATCGTGTTATTTATAAGTACGTGCATTCCGTTTAGCTCAGAAATATGTGTCCGTGTGTGTGTGTGTGTATGTGTATACGTATATGTGTGTGTGTGTGTGTGTGTGTGTTATACATCACGTGTGTTTTATACAGCTATGTTTAAGCCTATATGCGTTTAAACGGCACTGCAGGCTTTGTGTTAACTTCCTTTATTTTGAGGAAACAGACATGGGCGCATTGTGGAGTGAAGCCAGAGGAAATGTCTCCCTCTTTTTAGGAGGAAAAAAAAAAGTTCATTTGCGTTTAAATGTTGACCTGCTGAGGGAGGGAGGGAGGGATGGAGGGAGAGAGGGAGGGAGAGAGGGAGGAAGGGGAGGTGGGCTTGAATTTGACCTGATCAGCACGCGCAGACAGCCTTCAGCATTTTAGAGAAGAACACGAATGTGGATTAAATTAACAATTAATTTATATTATTGGATATAGAACCTACTATAAGACTACAGACTTCCTGTGTGT
>JAOVVG010000023.1:14963080-14979823 GCA_028566375.1 Leptodoras nelsoni
ACACACAGGACAGGCCAAAAGTTGAGTGAGTTCCAATGAGTTGGAAGCTGATTTTTTTTCCCTCAGTACCTTCTGAAGTATTTTACTCATCTTATATTTTAGCTTTTTATTTCAGCTGAAGGTTATATTCATTTAAGATCATTTTATTTTCATTTTATCCATTTATAGTGCCACAAAACAACTTAGTTCCTGTTCTCATTTACATTCTAGCAGCTATAAACAGCCATTCTCTCAGCAACTTCTCTTTTTCTCTGTCTTGAAATTAATAAGAGTTTGTCATGTGACCAAGAAACAGCCAAGCGTCAAAAAATCCTCCATCCTGAAATGATGGAAAGAATTCAGCAGCGCTATGGTGTAAATCAATTGTGGATTTATATATTTTTTATATAAATGATATATTATTATATATTGTTGTAGACAATTGTGGTAATATTATATATTGTTAATTTTTCTCCTATCCTTTTTTTTTTAATACTGAATTTGTAGCACCGTTATATCCACCGCCTTTTAAATGCCACTTAAAAAAACAAATGTCTTTGCTGCATCATGCACGATCTGAAGCAGAGCAATACTGAGCTGTTGTAGAGCTTCTGATCTGCTGTATTTAAATGTAATGTGAAAACAGATGGTCCACTTGAGCACATAAAGAGTTCTGTAGTGTGCTGGTTGTTCAGATGTCACTCAAGTGGTTTTCGCTGTGGATGGTATAATACAGCGAGCGCGTGTGTGCTCACCTGTTACTGTCTCTCTGATAAGATGACAGACCCCGGGCTTCACAGGCCTCCGTCATTCTGACGCTTACATAAGAGCAGGTCTTGAGTGTAACTGATTGTTGTTGCGTCTGAGCGCCCTGTGCTCCGTCTTTAACACTTTTCCTTTGCGTTACAGGAAGTGAAAGATCGCTCTAACTTCATCTGCCCCCTGTGTGAGAAGAACTGCCAGACGCAGCATAATTTCACTATGCATATACGACAGGTACAGAAGTCCATTTGTGTTGTATCCTAAATCAGACAATCAGAAAAGTGACAAAAGTTACTGCGAGGAGATTTACAACATATAGAAATGAAAATATTTTTAAAATGAAATTAGGGCATGTTCTCCAGTTAAACAATGTGACATCTCACTTTAATCTTTATTTCATCTGCATTACTAAGAATAATTAATCTGGATGCTCATTTGTTCAGCAGTACTAACTAGGACTGACTAACATTGTTAGGAAAAAATATATATAAAATATCTCTTCTTTTTTTTGTCCTGGTTCACCCTTAGCATAACACAGAGATCGGGGGGAACGACCACTCGTGCAGCATCTGTGGAAAGGCGCTGAGCTCGGCCAGCTCTCTGGATCGCCACATGCTGGTCCACAGTGGAGAAAGACCGTACAAATGCTCGGTGTGTGGGCAGACATTCACCACCAACGGAAACATGCACAGGTAACCGAAGTCTTTCAGATCCAGCGCTAATCCAAGATCATCTGGATTTTTATAAAGGCCACTTTCAGTGTTAAAAAATATATATATAACATTCACAGTGGAGATTTTGGTCTGTTATCAGAATGCTAGAATTCTTCTTGCCTTCCAGGAATAGGTGTATTTACACTGAGATCACAATGACTGATTCTGACTCATTTCAGCTAATTATGTGACTTCTGATGGTAACTGGTTGCCACAGAACTACTTTAGAGGTTTCTTGTTTAGTTTTAGACAGATGCACCTTACACTTTGTCAGTTTTTCTTTTAATTTGTCACCCATCTGTACATATTACTGCTCATAAGTGGCACAAAAGAATAAAAAAGCATTCACCTGATCATCCAGAGATGCACTGCCCTGAGCAGTGGCTTGAAAAGATGTGGTTGTGGCTTCACGTGTCTCAGAGAAAACCTTCCTGTTGCTAGTGGTATGTACACTGAAGTACCAGAAAAACTGGTATAGCAGTTAGTACTTTGTAGGTCCTCCTACGCTGCTGTCGAAAGTTCAAGGTATATTTTCTGTAAGTTCCAGTATATTGCCGGAATTCCTGTAGTCACGGTACACCCTTGAAATGCTCATACTTGAAAATCCAAACTTTGCTTCTACCTCTGAAACGCTATGATCCGTCTCACGAGCTCCAACTATAAAACCGAGTTGAAAAATCACAAAATCGTGATAACTTGCTGTTCTCATGGCAGAAAGAGGTCTAGAAGCTTCCACAGATGTCTATCGCTTTATACTGTATACACACTGGCGGATGCAACCAATGACATGCATAGGTGGCATTGCTAAGTATTTTGCATATGCTCGAGTACCAGTACCAGTTTTTCTGGTACTTCAGTGTATAATTACAATGAAATCCATTTCAGGGGTAAATACTTATTCATGGCACTGTAATAGACAACATTATCGAAACATTCAGTAACTTATTTGATGGGTTGTGAAATGGTTACACTGTAATATTACAAGAATACTGGAAAAAAACACGTAATAATCGTTTACCGTAGTGTTTTTGGAACATTGTTCCTAGTTGTACAAAAACAGGATGGGAATTTGTGCTGTTGTAGTCTTATGAATGCAGTTCTTATGAATGACTCTGGTGTAATTACCTAGCAGATAGTGTTTAAATATTTGAAAATATAACCTTTTCAGTCAGGTTTGGTGTGATGTTAGTAAGAAAAGACTACACACAGCTAAAATGACTCCCAGCTGTAATTGGACTTAACTAAAAATCTGACCATCTGTGAGTTCACTCTACTTAACCACCTCCTGAACTTAGTGTTTATCTCCAGTATTAAGTATCAAAGCATTTATTTTTTGTCATAATGTTAAACCATTGCTTGTTTATATCTGCATCTTGTATATCTGTATATCATTGAATAAAAAGGAACCATGGCAGGCTTTGCTACTTAACGAATGCTAATAGTAACTAGCAGACAGGTCATGCTAGTTTAGCTAGCTAAATAGAGTCACAGGAATGGCTCCTAGCATCAAAAAATCCCCCTTTTATCAATAATGTGAAGAAAATATTAGCTAGAAGAGGCATTTTACTTACATTTATAACTTTTTTTAAGCTCTTAAGAACAGTTTGGTGTTATGGAATTGCCTTAGCCAAGATCAGTGCTGCCTCAAAATGGCTAAAGTCAAATAAATGCTGCCTTACAAACTATACAAAGTGGTAGATGCGTATTTTTAAGCATTCACAAGATAATATTGTGTGTTATGAATTCACAGAATGATGTGTGTGATGTGTTGGTAGTGTTTGGACTCACTTCCTGTTAATATTACAAATAATATTGCTACCTAGCTAAAGGACTGCACAAATGTTCCAGGATCAGGGTTGTAGCTTAATTTCCCCCTAATTCCTTTCTTTCATTTCAGATCTACTTATAAAAATTGAATGTATAGCTAAAACTTGTTGCTTTTTTGCCTGAGATACTGCTGTGTAAAGAAACAAAAATAAGCAGATGTGATGCACAGGAAGTGTCAGAGTCTGGTAAATATAACGGCAGATTAATATAGATCTTAAAACTTCACACAAATGAAATCACACTAACGGTTATAAAGTATCACGAGCATGTAGTGTTGGAGGAGCAAAAGGTCTCTGTGATGTCTGTGCTGATGTGTGAACTCCTTTTCATTCCCCTGCTGTGTGTTGCATCAGGGCCTTAAGATAGAGCTGTACGCACAAGCTTCTGCGTCTGTGTGTGTGAGATAATTCTGTTTGCACGCTGCACTTCAGTGTGTGTTGGTGCCCGTTTTTCGTTTGTGGTGGCGCGGCTATGGGATGAGCATAGAGGCCCTCCTTGTGCAGTTGAGACATGCAGGCATTCCAGATGGGGGTGGGAGAAGAAAAGGAGTCTGAGTGTGTGTGTGTGTGTGTGTGTGTGTGTGTGTGTGTGTGTGTGCGAACAGGCGAGAAGGAGAAGGAAAAGGAGGGGGTGGGGGTTGCTAAAGAGATGTGCTGAGTATCGTTTGGATGCTGTAGGCCATGCTGAGGCTGTTTACTTCCCAGATATGAGAAGGAAGTGCCGTGAAGGAGAGCAGGTCTTCGTCTTCTGTCATCAATGACCTCATTGGTGGATTCCACTCAGGATATTCTGTTGTCATTGCAAAACATATGGCTCCAAAACTTTTTTGCTGTGCTCCACAGCACCCTCTGGCTGTAGAGTCCAGGCACTGCAGGAGGAAACTTCTGCATCAAGTCATCTGAAACCCAGGAACACTTTTAACTCCTCGCTCTTCTGGCATATGCTCATTGTTTGCTCAGTATGTTCGCTGGCTTTCTCTGATGACGAGTTTGTGAGTGAGGCCAGAGAGCTGCGATGTGAGATGGAACAGGATTCAGGCTGCCGGGGTTGGGTCCACATATGGACGGCCCTTCGCTCCATCTACTCTGCTATTAATATCCATCCCCGGGCTGCAGAATGTAAAACAAGCTTCTGAGTGCTGTGCCTGCTGACATTTATCCTCCCTCTCCCGGTCAGGCATGTGTGCTCTCACAGAGGTAGACATGCATTAGGCCTGTCAGATGTCGCCCAAAATGCCATTTGAATTTCCACTCCATAAAATGTCTGACTGTGCCGTCCTGTTGCACAGAAAGAGCTACATGTGCACATGTGAATATCAGGTTTTTGTTACTTAGCTTAGTTTTGATGTAAAGGGAGGATGCTTGGGAATTATACAGTACAACATTCAAGATGATGAAGTGGTCTTAATAGGTGAAATAATCAATTATTTAATCCAGTGTATCTACACCATGCCTGTCCTCAGGGTATTGATAACTTAAACAGAGGTGAAAGTATAGATAATGTGTCCAAATACATTTGGAATCTTAATCAATTAAAACTAAGTATCCAGCGAAAAATGTACCTTCAACTTTAAGGTCCAAAGGTTGCTACCTTTTTTAAGACAAAAAAGAAATCCTTTAAAGAGATATATTGTTTTCGACATTGATCAGTTTGATTGGGTGGTTTAAACTGAAACGTAAATGATGGATAAGGGAACAAGAGACCTTTGTAACAATTACTTTGAAGGTTTAAATGTAAGTGTTTTCTTGGAAATGTGATTGAGTACTGTTAAGTATTAAATTTCAATATCACTTATAAATACGCTACAATTGTTACGTATGGTAATAAAGTACACTCGAGTATTCTCCATTCGTGGCTGTCATTTCAGTCGTCAGTCATATATTTTGAGATGTTGTTTTTGTTTTTTTGGGGGGGGGGGATTTTCCCCCGATTTTCTCCCTAATTTAGTCGTCTCCGTCAGTGCTTTTCCCCCTTTTCACGCGACAAACCGCCAGTCCGGGAGAGCGAAGCCATCGCGCGCATCCTCCGGCACATGTGACGCATGCCGCTGCCTTTTTTTCGAACTGCAGCTCATGCAACCGTCCGGCGGAGGAAAGCGCCCCCGCCCTTCTCGAACTTGCGATCTCTGGATGATAGTGCGAACGCGTTGTCGTTGCGCCACTCGGGGGCATTTTGAGATGTTTTAGGCAAGATAATATTCGGTTGGTATTAGTTTTCTGTTATGCATTGGCAAGTTCACTGATATTAGCTCCAGATTCATTGAACCAAACCTGTTCATTCACCTGTGCATTGCATCCCAGACTACATGAATTGCGTGCATGTAAAAAATATTATAATAATATTTAAATATAATATTATATCCCCAGAATGTTTATAAATGAATTAAGTGCGTTTTTATGAACACCTCTTTCTTTTCTCGAGTATTTCTCCTATGTCTCAAATGCCATTATATAGATAATTGTATGAAAAATGTATCGGAATTCAAATAAGTACAATTTTAGTTCATCCAAAGAATCTGGATATGTTACATATTTTATTTATTTATTTATAAAAGTATTAAATAGGACACCTCATTAACCAGTGGAACACAATAACAAATTGGATGTTTGAACAAATCTACATGCCTAGAATTTAACCATCCTTCCCATAATAAACATCAATCATTCTTGTTGATTTTGTGTAAATAAAACCTGACTACGCTCATAACCTCGTTGGCATTCAAGAACCCTGCAGTCCACCGTATCACCAAGGCAGGTTCTTTAATAACTCGCTGTTTAACCAACAGCTGCAGCTCATGAAGCATCCTAAGGCCCATATCTGGTGGAACCTGAAAGGTCGGTTTGTTCTTGCAAAGCGCTGTAGGGAGGGGGCAGCACACGTTGCAGCATGTCATACTGTGACTTTCCTTTGACTCGCTACGGTCTGACCCCTCGGAGAGAAAGCCCTCTGCTGTCAGCGTGGGGCTTGTACATTTCCTCCAGCTCATGCAGTTCACTGAACTCCACACTTTTTAGCTCATTAGTTATGGAGGCCTCAAAGCTTTGAGCTAAATTTGCATTTAATATTTGCTAATTGCATGAGCAAACGCAAAGCAGCGAAACCAGTTCTGCTTCTAGTTGTACAATCAGATGTTTCTCCGGAGATAGCAGCATGGCAATGAGATCTAAATCTTAATACAACTTTGCAACAGCATGAACATAATGTTACTATAATAACTGGTTCATTTTGTTTTATTTTAAACAGAATTTGCACAATTGTTGGTCCGTTCAGCTTACTTACTTGCTGATGGCACATTTCAATTCTGAATCATTATCCTTTAGTTCAGGTTTTAGTTTAGTGCAGAGAGATGATCCTGTACCAGTTACCAGAGAGATCCCAGATCGCTTGCTCATTATTATCATTGGGGTGTTTTTCAGTCATGCAATGGTGAACACAGGGCAATGTTGGTAGATGCCAATCATCTGATTTCATATGTTTGAATGAAATTCCATACCTTTTGATTTCCACAGGCACATGAAAATTCATGACAAGGGCCCAAATGGCGTCCCAGCCTCACGCCCCATTTCCCCAAACAAGCGCCGCAAAGCCCCCAAGAGGAAACTAAGTACAGAGGATGATGCCGAAAAAGCCAATGAACCACCCAGTAAAAAGGTACGATGCCACAAGTGGTCTTACTTTCTATTTGTAGTAGCTTGGATCCTACTTTTTAATACAAAAGCATTTAAGCAGTACATAACTTCATCATGCAAATGTTTAATAAAGACACATTAGATTTATTTTGATTTTAATAGTCAGTCTTTGCTGTTAGGTATTTGTAGTGCAAGAATCAGGGGAGCAAAGCCCTGCAAAACGTGAAGAAGACCTGCTGCACTGTCCAATCTGCTTCAAGACATTCATCTGTAAATATGGTTTGGAGTCGCACATGGAGACACACCCTGACACTGCACTCAGGTAAGTACAAATCAGTAATTCATTTACAGGTATGCATTTACCTTGAACAGTGTTTAACAAGATTCTCTTTCTTGTGCCAGGTGTAACCTGTGTTGTATCACTTTCCGTACCCATCGAGGTCTCCTTCGTCATAATTCCATTATTCATAAGCAGCTGCCCACAGATCCCAACGGACGACCATTTATCCAGAGCAATCCTTCCATACCCCTGGGCTTCAGTGACCTGTCCTTCATTGACTTTTCTTCCACCAAGTTCCCCCAAATCGCCCAGGTATAGACTCATGTAAAACGTACACTTTAACTGGAAACTAGAACTATTGGAATGTTTACTGGTCTTAATTGGGCTTGGCTCTTGAAAAAATCTTTTTTTTTTTTTTGCAGGTCTGGTGTGAAACAAACTTGCGACGATGCGCTAGCAAATTTCATAGATTCATTTGCGACATATGCAACAAGGCCTTTCCTCTTCAAAGGTCTCTAGATCTCCACATAATTTCCCATAAAGACAATGATGCTGAACCCCAGACACATGAAGATGACACTATTTCAGATACAGCCAAAGATTCTGGAGATTCCAAAGAGAAAGCTGAATCAGCACCACAGGAGGCCAGCATAACTTTAAATGGGAAGAAAGATTTTATGGAGTGCTTAGGTCTTCAGCATTCTTCACTCGCTAAGCCTGAGCAGACCGAGGAGGAGAAACAGCAAGAAATTTTAGACAGCATTCGTTTTATTCGTGTTGAGCCCTCTGCAACAAATCTACCTCAAGAAACCAACAGTAGCCTTGGCGTCTGTCTTCTAGATCCTGTCTCTCTTCAAGGCTTGAACAAGGGCAATGGTCTCAGCCTTCTTTCACTGCAGCCACTTCAGGGTGGTTTGGTTGTCCGGCCTGTCACTCAAACAGGAGTGGAACTTGCTGACATCCAGCAAATCCTGAAGATGGCTGCTGCTATGCCAGCTCAGATGACTTTGCCACTGCTTCCGAAAGGTCCAGAAGGTCCCCTGCAGGCAGAGCCCAAACAAATTACTCCCCTCAAACCCAAGCCGCTGGTCACTCCTCGATCCAGCATGGGAACTTCCACACCACCTCCGCCAGGCATGAATGCCCAGCAAGCCTCTTCAGGTTGCATCAGCCCCAGCTTGCCACCCCCTGCAGCCCAACTTCTTTCTTCCAAACAGTCCTCAAACACCCCATCTTCCTCAACATCGTCCTCACCTACAAATTGGGAGAACATGCATCTAGTAGGAGACACAGGCACAGGGGCAACAATTATGACTACTGGGGATATTAAGCAAGAAGAGGTCCAAGGTAAAGAGAAGGATACCAGAACCTCAGGTGGCAAAAAAATCCCAAAGACAGAATACCCATGTCGGTTCTGTACACAAGTGTTCTCCTTCCCAGGAGGTCTCCAGGCTCATATGCGGGCTCATCACTATGGAGCTTCTCCATATAAGTGTAGCATCTGCACCTACACTGCTCCGGACAATGCCACATTAATGCGCCACTTACGAACACACAGCGGTGAGCGTCCCTACGTCTGCCGCCTCTGTCACTACCCTTTCACAGTCAAGGCCAACTGTGAGCGTCATTTGCGCAAGAAGCACATGAAAAACACTCGGAAAGAGATCGAGAAAAACATTGAATACGTTACCCCATCCTCAAGTACAAGCAGCTTAGTTGGCGGTACCACACAGGACCTTGTGGATTCCGCTAATATTGGTAGTACATCCTGTCGCTACTGTGGAGAGGACCTGAAGACCTACAGGGCTCTACAGATTCATCTCAGAACTCTGAACGGATGTCAGAGGAAACCGTTTGAATGTCGCCAGTGCGGAGCAGCCTTCCTTGCCAGAAGGAATTGTATCCATCACTTGCTTAAGCAACACTCAGAAGTTCAAGAGAGGGAAATTGAAGATAATATAAACACTCTTACTCCTGTCACAGCTCCTTCTTCTGTCCAACTTCTTACCAACTCTCCTGCTCAGTCTCAGTCAGGTAAACAGAATCTTAGTACTTTCTCTGAAGCTTCAGTTCAAGACCAGCCGTTGGATTTCTCCAGCAAAAATTTGAAAACTATTCATTCTAATATAAAAGCAGAAGCAGCTTCTCCCTCGCTGTCAAATGACTGCTCCATGGAGCCTATCGACCTGTCTATTCGCAAGGATCCGGAAGGAATGAAAATAAAGACAGAACAAGTTGATACAACTTCATTGTATCTCCAGGAGGTCAAGAAAGAGCTTCCTTCCCCCAGTACAGCCAAATTTGTGGGAAAGATCTCGGGCATCCATACATCCCTTCCAGCAATTATGCCTAGTCTTGCCTCTACTTTGACAAGTGATATGACCAAGCCCCCCATCCGCCTAAAACCACTGCTGCCGAAACCAGTTGCTGCCCCCAACATTTCAGAGATGCCACCACTGGCTTCCATTGCCCAAATCATCTCCTCTGTGTCTGCAGCCCCAGTGGTGCTCAAAACAGGAATAAACTCTGAGAAAAGCGATGTAGTGACAGGTGGAGAAACAGTAATTGATAAAAAGTGTTCCAATGGCACTGCTAGTCCTGGGTCTTCTTTCAATTCACCTTCCCTTGATGCCTCAAAGAGGAGAGGCAAGAAGAGGCCATTCAAGGATGAGATATGTGATGCTACACATGCACCCATCAGTGGGTTTGACTTGGAGTCTAGTGGAGAGTTACCAAGTGTGGAGAAAATGCTGGCCACTACTGATGCCAATAAGTTTAGCTCCTACTTACAGCTGAGGCAAATGGAGCCAGAAAAGGAGAAACAGTCTGCAAGTGAAGAAGAGAAGGAAGGGAAGGAAGACAAAGAGAAGGTTCGACCGCAAAACAAAGTGAAGAAGAAGAACGCCTACTCAAACTCGGTGCAGAAGATGAAATGTCCGTACTGTCCTCGGGTGTTTCCTTGGACCAGTTCTTTACAAAGGCACATGCTAACACATACAGGTCAGTCATGTTTTGGTGTAAGTCCTTGCCATAATAAACATTTTGTTAACCTATATGGATCATTAGTAGCAGTGAAAAGCAAATAATAATACTGTAATGGTGTTTCTCTTAGGCCAAAAGCCATTCCCTTGTCCTCAGTGTGATGCATTCTTCTCTACTAAATCCAACTGCGAGCGCCACCTTCTCCGTAAGCATGGCGTATCCAATCGCAACACACTGCAGAACGCTGGGTCACGCCCAAAAACCAAGGCTGATGAGGGGTCACAGGGAAGTATAGGTGTGACTGACATAATCCTTAAGATCCTTGACATAATAATTCTTTCTTTAAGCCTTTCCTGGTGCTCATTTAACATTTGATTTGTTTTGTAGACGGTGTTTCTGATGCTGAGCCTGCTGCTATTGTGGATGCTCTTGATCTCAAAGAAGAGGATAAAACCATGGCTAATGACACGGACCTGACAGACCAAGCTAGAGACACGGCCACAGAGTCACCAGAGTCGAAGAAAGATCTAGAATGCTCACAATCCGTCGACGACGTTTGCACGAACATGGACAGCAACGAGAACGATGACACTCTGAGCAACAAGAGCCTTGATGTGAATGCCGCCACCAAACCAACAGAACTCAAACCGTCAGAACCTGAGCAGGAGCAGTCCGAGGCTGCAGAACCTTCAGTGAAACCAGAGGTTCAGTCATCGGAGGAATTTCCTCACACGTGCAGTACCTGCAAAAAGACCTTCCGGCATGCGGCCACCCTCAACCGGCACCAGAAGATTCATTTGCAGGACAACCAGAACGAAGATGGAGGACGGAAAGCAAGAAATCAGCCTGCAGTATCCAGTCAATCTCTTGACACCAGCACCTCGCCAATTAAGGAAGCTGAGCAGGAGACGGGTGCGTCTGAGAAAGAAGAGAACAGCAGCATTGTGGAAAGCGGTGCTGAGGAAGAGGAGAAGGAGGGACAGAAAGAGGAGAGAAATGAAGAGGAAGAAGGTGGTTCTTCAGAGCTGGAATCAGCAGGAGGTAGACCTGATAAGAGGAAGAAGATCTGCAATGTGTGCAGCAAACGTTTTTGGAGCCTACAAGACTTGACCAGACATATGCGTTCACATACCGGTAAGAATACTCGGGTCTGGAAATAAATTTGTACTGAGTGAGTTGAAGAGTTTGAGGAATTTAACATTTTTATATATATATTTTCAGGAGAAAGACCTTATCAGTGCCAAACATGCGACCGGACCTTCACTCTGAAACACAGCCTGGTGAGGCATCAGCGCGTTCACCAGAAAACCCCAGGAGAACGTGGAGAAGACGAGGCCGACGGAGCAAGAGACGACAGTGCTGTGGATGGGGAAGATCTGCGGTGTTCTTCTGGAAGCGAGAGCGAGACTACTCCTGCCGAGAACGAGACGTCCAAGACGGAGGAAGCCGCCGAGACAGAGGATGATACTGGGGTCAATGAAGAGGAAGCGTCCACAGCACAGGCTTCCAAAGAACTTCAAACTAAGGAGCTTGATGAATTGGATCCTAAAGCCACAGAACCCAAAGGTGTGGCAGATCCCAGTCTTAAGGAAAACCAGCAAGCTGCAGACAAGCCCTTTGTCTAAGACACGTTGCATCAGTTAATCCTGTGCCATACTTCCATGATCTTACACAAACACTAAAAGACAAGTCTGGAGTCTTCATGCAGACATTATAGAATGCATGCAAAATGCAAAACTGGAACCTTTCTCTCAATGCCTTAATGATTCTTTTCTTCCCCCAGAGATTTGGATCCACTGCACAGTATCATTTTTAATCAAATGTATATGATTGTGTGTGTTTTTTTTAATTAATTCTATAATCCTTATATCAAAATAAATTAGTGTTTTGTATGATAAGTTGATTTATATTAGCACCATTACGTGTATTATTCTTAAGTCAATTTCACTTTGTTTTTAGTCTCCTCAATGAGTTTAGCTCAAAGTGCCTGAGAGCGTATGTCGCAGAACCGTTGTTCTGTATAGGCTTCTTTAGGTTTTGGAGGTGTCATTGATTCACTCAGTGGCCTTGTATACTTTTGGTTATCAGTTTGGGTGATCATTGGTCAATGTTTTTTGGCAATATTTGCCAGTTTTTTGTACATTTTCTTCTCTATCAAAGCTCACTGATGATAACGCTCTCCGGCCTTGTAGTGTGTTGAACATGGAACGTAAATGGTGGTCGAGACAGCACCCCCTGGTGGTTTGGGGTGTAAAGCCTGACATTCAGACACTGCCTTTAAGGCAAAAAAATGTGTATTAAGTACACTTGGTTTAAACATCGGCAAGTTTCCTGATAAGAACACGGATCTGTACGATCCACTTACTTTGTTCGATCGAACCAGTGGACATTTCGGTCCATGTTCTATTTCACATTAATACACAATGCATCAGACCGAAGTGTGCTTTGTAGCACGCGTTGCGTTTAATCCCAATGTGAATCCGAGTGTATGGTATGTTTTAGCGCAGTGATGTTCGTGCTATGGGTTTTATACTTGAAATCGCCCTGCTGTTTGCCTCGATCTTGTACAACTGTGTTCACACTGCCTCCTATTTTTCATATCATAATGGTTTTTATTAGTACCTCTGCAGTTAGCAAATCTAACCTCATAAAGCCTTATTAGCTGAATGAAGTTTATCTTTAGGACTCAGATGATCAACAAGGAAATGCTGCGTTTCAGAGCCAAAAACTATGCAACAGAAGACGTGTGCTGATGATCAGTTATATATAGTATATATATATCGCAAAATATCGCAATGTTGGTATCCGGGGCACTTAAAAACAGATTTGCCTTAAACAAACGTAAGCGGCGTATTCGTTGCAGCAAACGTGCCTCTTAGAAAAGGGTCATTTCTGACCGTTTTGAATATAATATCAGTACATGCTGTGTAAGTTCAGTTTCTTCAAAACCTTTAACCCTTCGAAGGCCAAACCGTTCATTTACTTTTTGACAAAAAAATAAGTTTCACCAGCTGGGATTCAATGAACAGGCTCGGTGAATTTGCGGGAAAACAAATCACTTTTCTATATGGTGTGTTTGAGAAATGTGTGCGCTTGCTTGTCGTGTATAGTGTGTACAGTGCGCAGGTCTATCAAAGATAAGGAGAACACACTGAATATTTTATGTATTTATTGATTCGAGTGCTCGGAGCTAACGCGGACTCCCGTATGATCGCCGGGGAGAATCGGAAACAATGACTGTAGCGCTGAACAATCTTGAAGTTCTTTATATTATCACTTATTTTATGGTTATGATTATGACGCCTTGAGCTATTTGCCATAGATTGTTTTATTAATGTTTTTTGTTTATTTGTTGTCGTTGTTTGTTTGTTTTGCATTAATTCAGTTAAATCAGCCCCCACCAATACACATGTGCATTAACAAAATATATAATTATTATTGAAGCCTGAGCTTGAATTAGCTGTAGAGTAGTAGGTTTTTTTTTGCATGTCTAATTAAAATTTGTGGTTACCAGTTCTTCTCTTTCTCAGGGCCTTTTCAAATTATGCATCTGTTTTGTGGGGAAAATCTCATTTCTGCAGCAAACTAGAGCAATCACTACAGTTCCAGCTTACACACGTGAATGTGAAATCACCTCGAAGTTCGTCATCTTCATCCTCGTCTTCCGTAATTCTGCATGTTTCACCGATTTGTGTTGATCACTGTAAAAACATCCGTTTGTTAAAGGGATTGCACACGTTTGTCTCTCGTGTTCAGTTTTAGAAAGGTTCTTTTGTTGATTTGTTTCGTTTTCTGTACATGAGTACTCAACCCTATTTGAAATCATTCATGCAATAAATATACACTAAGAAAGAGTGAGAAATTAAAGAGTTTTGCTTTGTTTTTATTCGTCTTCGAATGCTAGGATTTTGTCAGGATGTGTGAGAAGGTAAGGCTGAAAATACAGACTGAATTACATTCAGGACTAGCATGTTCACGTGGACATTTATTAAGTCCTGGTTGGGGCTGTTAAGGGTTCATAATAGTATGATGCACTGTGACATGGAGGGAATTCCCTGTTACCAGCCCAGAGCTGATTGTTTTCACCTTTGTACTTTCATTCACGTCCTTACGTTATAGCAGCTATAAAGTGCCCTTTTCTAACCAGCCACATTACATAGGAAGTCCAGATGTCTCTGACCTGAAGACTTTGCTGTGCTGTAAACTAACATTGTTACCTCTGTTACACATGCGTCTATACACTGACAGACCATAAAAACTGGTATAGCTGTTAAAACCTGTTAGGTCCCCCACAGGATCTTGGAGAGAACGTTGCACAGTCCTCACGCCGATGTTTGTTGAGTCCCCAGCATTGAATCCAGATGTTACTTGAGACAGTGTTACACGCCCATCATGTCAAACGATTCTTACCAGCCGACGCTGCTCACGTTCACCCAGAGTCTTTTTACAGGCGCACTGCTGTCATAAGTTTGAGGTTTTGCCAGAATTCATATGCTGGAATCACCTCTAGAAGCTTCCATAGATGCCTGTTGGTTTATATATGCACTGGTGTGTGTAACGGTGAACCAGTGACAAACATGGGTGGCGTTGCTATGTATTTTGCATAAGCTCCAGTACCAGTTTTTCTGGTACCTAAGTGTAGGTCAGCCATGGGATCTTGGAGGGAACATTGCACAGTCCTCACGCTGATGTTTGTTGAGGCCCCAGCATTGGATCCCGATGTTACTTGAGGCAGTGTTGCACGCCCATCACGTCAAACGATTCTTGCCAGCTGACGCTGCTCACGTTCACCCAGAGTCTTTTTACAGGCGCACTGCTGTCATAAGTTTGAGGTTTTGCTGGAATTCGTATGCTGGAAATGCTTCTAGAAGCTTCTATATAAACTATTGGTTTATATACGCACTGGTGTGTGTAATGGTGAACCAGTGACATACATGGGTGGCGTTGCTATGTACTTTACATAGGCTCCAGGACCAGTTTTTCTGGTACCTAAGTGTCCAGATGTCTCTGACCTGAAGACTTTGCTGTGCTGTAAACTACCATTGTTACCTCTGTTACACATGCGTCTATACACTGACAGACCATAAAAACTGGTATAGCTGTTAAAACCTGGTAGGTCCCCCACGGGATCTTGGAGGGAATGTTGCACAGTCCTCATGCTGATGTTTGTTGAGGCCCCAGCATTGAATCCAGATGTTACTTGAGGCAGTGTTGCACGCCTATCACGTCAAATGATTCTTGCCAGTAGACGCTGCTCACGTTCACCCAGAGTCTTTTTACAGGTGCACTGCTGTCATAAGTTTGAGGTTTTGCTGGAATTTGTATGCTGGAAACACCTCTAGAAGCTTCCATAGATGCCTGTTGCTTTATATATGCAATGGTGAACCAGTGACATACATGGGTGGCATTGCTATGTATTGTGCAGAAGCTCCAGTACCAGTTTTTCTGGTACCTGAGTGTACATGTTAATAAGAACATCTTCACAGAATACTTTACCAAATCAACAATTATAGACTTTTTCAGCGTCCCTGTGCAGGATGTTACTACAGAAATAAGAACATTTTAGAGCAGGAGCATTAATATCTGAGCTCTTCTTGGGGAATTAATGCAATTTAATTAAGCTAATGGACTTCTGTGTGGATTGTAGTTAGTATTTATTTGAGGCTTTATTATATTTGATTATTATGAGGTAATGTTACGCGATTTCAGAGGCATAATTTCAATTTAAGTTTATGTTTCAACAAACCCAACAACCAGCTCCCAAGAAGTAGACTGATTTTCGTTTTGTTTTTTTCATTCGCTATGGACACGATCCGTCCCGGCTTCCGTAGTCACGTTGGCGGAAGCGCGTGTGAGTGGCGCTGGGAGTCCGGCGTGTGTCCCTGTTATTCTTTACGGTCGGTTTTTTGTGATCGTTATATTTTTAAAGCTTTATTTTCTTTAGCGAATCGGAGAAGCAGACATTACGATGTCGCAGATTGTCCCGGGACAGTTTGACGACGCGGAGGGCTCGGACAGGTGAGAAACGTGGCAGTAATCAAAGAGACTGATGAGTTTCCCAAAATGGCGTTGTGTTTATATTCTAATATAGTCCTGTAAGTGTGTATAAACCGAAATGTCATAATCTATCGGTATTCAGTGCAAGAATATATCCAAAGTAGGAATCAAGGAACATTTGAAGTTATAACGTAGTATCGTTAGCGTTACGTAATGACGTAATGCTGTTAAATCAAAGTTATGACGCAGTTTTTTTAACGTGACGCTCTGACGTCATATTATGTAAGGCCATTGGAGTGAAATAGCAGTAACTGACTAACTGGATGTAAGGTGCTAATAGGGTAGTTGTAGATTATCCAGTCAGACATCAATCATTTCTACAATCCCATCAGATTTATTTTTGGAACCTTACTTCAATGTGTACAATAACATCACTAGATGCCAATATATATACAGTACAGGCCAAAAGTTTGGACACACCTTCTCATTCAATGCGGTTTCTTTATTTTCATGACTATTTCCATTGTAGATTCTCACTGAAGGCATCAAAACTATGAATGAACACGTGGAGTTA
>JAOVVG010000023.1:15028238-15039710 GCA_028566375.1 Leptodoras nelsoni
AGAAATATTCTAATCATCTGAGATACTGGATTTCTGCTTTTCATGAGCTACAAGCCATAATGATCAAAATGAAAAAACAATCCTTGAAATGTCTCCTGACGTGCGATCGATTTAGATTAAAGTAAAACGTGACCTGTAGTAATTTTACATGTAAACTGTTTCTCTTACCCGCCTCCAGGTGTAGATATAAGCAATGTCCATTAACGTGTAATAATCCTTCAGAGGCTCGTCTTCATACATGACCTCTATCTGAAAGCGCAAAAAAAACTCCGTCATGCTTAAATTGTGTTTCATTATAATGTCATCATGGGTCCAGTGTCATTATCAGCATTTTAAAGCAAGGCATAAGGGATGAATTATAATTATCCCAAGCAGTCTGAACGGTACAATAAAAAAGTTTGCGCTGTTTTTGGCGATCTCACCTGGAAGGAACACGGAATATCCATTTTACTTCTGAGAAACTTTCTGAGATGCATCACAGTCATGGCAGCCGGGCACTGCAAATACCGCTTCACGTTCGTCTGAGGAAGTGAATTAAATCATTATGAATTTAATCATTCATAGAAAGTTATAGGATTCAGAAAACTATATTAAAATGTAAACATTTTTTAGTGTGCTGGAAAGGAAATGTAAGAACTTGTTACCTCTTTTGTGGGTTCTTTGTCCTCCCCGTTACCACTTCCAAATCTGATAATAGTCAAAGAAAATACTAGATTATACATATGAAGTAAATTGGACTGGGATTTGAACTCATGATCTTCCCATCAGCAGCCCACAGAGCTATCACTCCCTACTTAGCATGATTAAATAACCCTTTAGATATGTAACTGGTAGATCTGGCTCTGCTAACAAAATAATGAGAACCCACAATGGGGTTGTTGAACTGGACCTACCTGTTGTGGTCAAAAAACTCAATCGAGAGACTAATGATCTCATCGTCAGCAATGATTCTCTTGTCCTCGTCAGCCACTTCTCCCCGATCTTCGTTCGATCCGTTAGCCACTAGGGGAAAACACAACACGTCTGTTTCACTTTCCAGTGACTCAAAAGGGGATTTTATTATCGGGAGAATTTTTTTTTTAATGCTTTTACCATCAACGGATGGATGTGCCGCATAAAAATCTCTCCTTCGTTTCATTTCATCTGAAGGACAAATATTAGATCGGTTACTACATCACAGGAGAACAACATATAAAAAGTAGGAGCTCTCTCGTGGAAAATGGTGCTAATGTTTGGGAAGTTCCCAAACCTGCTCCTGGAGAGCCCTGTGTCCTGCTCTGACACACCCAATTCAGCTCAGGAAGGACCGAGGAGCTGAACCGGATGTGTAGAGCAGTGAAAACACTAACATGTGCTGGGCAGCAGGGTCTCCGGGTCCAGGGATGGGAACCTGTGGATTAATGCATATGATAACACATACTAACCAGAATGTATGAGACAGGCTTACTCTTCCCCATTAGTGAAGAGTTAATTATTTAATTAACTGTTTAATTAAACATTGCTTGTGGACACTTACTTTTGAACAGACCCGGTACCAGCTTGTACACAATGTCCTGAAGTGTTTTATCTGACCTGGAATTCACAGCCAACGTGTAAATGTTAGTTTATTTTGTATACTAAAAATTATTTTGAACAGGTATAAATACATACAGCAGATTCAGGGTTGGATTACAGTCTACAATGGTAAACATGACAAAAGGGGATTCTGTAATCCAGAATAAATAACTACTAGAAAATACTACTTAGAGAAATAAGCCACCAAGGTACCACACTTTACTTGTCCTCATTGCTGTGATGGAAGTGTTACGAGTTCGTCTTTTGTAGCTTATTTATTCATACCTTAAATCATTTAAGCTAAGTATTGGTATTGAACAGTAAGGGCCACTGATGTATCTTTAAACCTTTATCTCTAAGCTTAACATATACTGTGCTGTTTGTAGTCAGGGGCAGTGGTAGCACAGTGGTTAAGACATTGGACTACTGATCCACCAAGCTGCCACTGTTGGGCCCCTGAGCAAGGCCCTTAACCCTCAACTGCTCAGTTGTATAAATAAGATAAATGTAATTCACTTTGGATAAGGGTGTCTGCCAAATGCCATAAATGTAAATGTAGTCCCTGTATAGTCCCTGGCCTTGTGAACTAGCATGAGGGAGTGTTTTTGATAGAGACACTTCTGTATGTCAGTCTGTAAAAAGGCTATTCAAATGTATCCACATTTTTTTTTAAGTTGGGTAGCTTTATTTCTGAAAGTGCATGAAATAAGGTTTCCAACCTATGACAGCTGAACATTTAAAATTCCCAAGTAAAGAAAGAAATTGTTTATATATATATAGATAGATAGATAGGTAGATAGATAGATAGATAGATAGTTTGTAAATTCTATTGAAAGAGATTGAGACATAAACGTAAATGATAGATAGATAGATAGATAGATAGATAGATAGATAGATAGTTTGTAAATTCTATTGAAAGAGATTGAGACAAACGTAAATGGTAGATAGATAGATAGATAGATAGATAGATAGATAGATAGATAGATAGATAGATAGATAGTTTGTAAATTCTATTGAAAGAGATTGAGACAAATGTAAATGATAGATAGATAGATAGATAGATAGATAGATAGATAGATAGATAGATAGATAGATAGACAGATAGTTCGTAAATTCTATTGAAAGAGAGTGAGATATAAGCGTAAATGATAGATAGATAGATAGATAGATAGATAGATAGATAGATAGATAGATAGATAGATAGATAGATAGAAACTATAGAACTATAGAAATAGTATCAGCTTTAAATTCTATAGCGAGAGAAACAGAGAGAAGCATAAGTTCAAATGAGAGAGATGACGCGGGGAGTTGTTACGTATAAATTCTTCCGAGAGATAAATGAATAGAGAGAGAAATATGTAAATGTAATTTCTATAGATATTTAGATAGATAGATAGATAGATAGATCAGTTGCCCTTACTGTTCAATGAATATCTCTTCCTTTAAACTTATTTTTTTTCCTAACTTAATGTATTGTATGTGTCCTGATGTAAAGCGTCCTTGGGTACCTTGAAATTCGCTATACAAATCGAATGTATTATTATTATTATTATTATTATATATATATATATATATATAGGTCAAGACAGCAGAATCTACTTTGCGCATGCGCAATACACGCGTGTGGCCTAATTACACGCCTTAATACAGTTTAACAATAGATCATTGTCTCTTATTATTATATAAATAGAAAGGTTACCTGATATTCAGCAGTGGTTTGGTTTTGTGAACTTGCACATCACATATGGGACAGTATTTACTGGTCTCTAAATACCGCACGATGCACATTTTACAGACTGTGAAGAAAACCGATCAGAAAAAGAAATCAGTACACGTGCACACACACACACACATATACACACACACACACACGTTCGCGTGTGTGGCGTGCTAATGCAGTTAATGTACTTACACGAATGCAGACACTCAACGATGGTGGTAGCGTCGATAAAGTAGCCGCCGCATAACACGCACATCAGATGCGGATTCAGCTCCGTGATCTTTATCCGCGTGGTTCGGTGCATCGTCATGAAGCTCGCGCACCTGGCGGATGAGACACCAGACACGAGACACGTTAACCGAAGTGGTCTTGTGTTTAATGAACAGCTAGTTGATTGTCTCAAATCTGGCAAGCTGTGTCTTTTTTAACGCATAAACGCACTTTCATGACACGAGTCTCTTTTAGATAAGCATCCTAAAACTGGAAATAGTTTATTCCCAAATGCTGAGACACGCATGCTATAAAACTGTTATAATCTGTTATAATAATCTGTTCCAAAAACACTATTTGTATGACCTAGACCGACCGGTTCACATCACACAGACCCATCCAGAAAAGCTGCCCTGGACCCTGGACCCTGGACCCTCGCCGGAAGAAAGGCCCAGGAAGTCCACTGACATGCAAAATAACAATTTCACCAAAGCATGATGATGATAAAAATATGATCCAATGCACCTCATTAGATAAGATCAAAATCCCTCCTTTGTGTAAAACAGATGCGTTTTTGCGGTGTAAGAGCTTCCTGTAACTCTGTGGCTAATTACAGACTTGTCCTTAAAGGCAGAAGGTGTGTAGCTGATGTATAAGTAGCAATTATCACAACATTTCTAAGATGGTGCATGACTCAAGAGCACAGAAAATAACGCACATCATGTCTGGGCTACACTATTTTTTACCGAATATATTTTTCCCGGAAACTTTAACTAATCAATCAGAAAAAATACACACCGATCTGAGATGCATGCTTCATTATGGCATTATGGTATTATGGCATTATACTGATTTATATTATTTGATGTTCCCAAATCCGGAGCACAATAAACCTTTGAATGTTATCACACTTGTAGCCTACACTGCAGTAATCAGTCGTCAGTGGCTTATTATGTACACAGATATAGCTATAGGTTATTATTAGTGAGCCGGAAAAAAAGGACAAGGCTGTGTACTGTACTGTACAGTTTTTCGCATTTGTTTTGCATTAAAAATGAACATCTTGCACAGGAATAGGCCTACTGCTAATCAAGGTGTCATTTCAGTTTCATACAGCATGTTGGTGAAGTTGGCTTCGCTTTTGTAGGCCTGCTTTTTGTCACCTGGCACCATAAGCAACTCAGTTCATTCGGAATAATTGTGTTTGTATAAAACGCCGTGTTGTTCAATTGGTAAAACAAACAATTACACCAGACAACAAAATACATTTGCTTCAAGGCTGTCAGAATGTCCAAAATGATCAATTAACGCCAAATGTTATTTACATTTATAACCGTGAAAAAAAAAATGTAATAAATATGAAACAGGTGTACAGATCTATCAGGCCTGTGTATGAAGCTGCTGGATTTATCAATAAATCAGGAACTTCAAATTACTGGGAATAGACATAACATAATAGACATAATATGTAGGATGTGGACATTTCTGCAAAACAAAAAGGTCAATAATGAACTTGAGATGTTGAAAAATAAATGTCATGGAATCCTGTTATAATTTCTGCATCTTTTCTAAAGCAGATGAAGAGCCAGAATCAGGATAATTGATTGATTGATTGAATCTTTCTGCTGTAGACATGTCTCCTGTCTCCTCAGGACTGCATTGAATACTTCCTGGATCTTCACAGGTCATACGTTTATGAAGGTAAATTTCACTTCACACACTTTTCTCTTTCTTGCATGGAGTTTAAATGATTTTTATTCATCATAAAGTTAAAAACAACTTCCGAAACATATTTTGCCCTAAAACGCTGATTAGTTACAGTGTTATAAAAGTTGTAGGAGTCTAACGGGATTCTCGATTCTGATTGGTCAGGAGGTGCGGATCATTTTCTATAGCTTTATAATAATTTTCTGTACACAAGCTTAACACAAGTCGTGTGGGCTGCAAATCATCCGGCTGTATTAGATTTAGAGTATGGGGCATTTTCTGTAATAAACAAAAAATTATTAAGCATTATTTAAGCAAGAAAAAAATGAACACTTGTTTTTATCTAGTGGATTTTGAGTGGATTTTTTGCTTTGGTAAGGATGTGTTTATGTGAAATTATTTACAAATCTCCAGGATAGGTAGATGAGTTCACTCTTTTGAGGTTTCTGGACATCATGACAAGCTGTGCTTTTTGTCTTGGGCATTAAGGCATTCTCTGAGCGACGAGTGAGGGAACGACTGTTTGTAGCTGCTGTAACAGGATAACAGGTCGCGGAATATCAAATGCAACTAGAATATAAATGTTGAACAAGCATGTCGAGGTATTTAATTCATTTTTTAGAAATGTCATCGTTAGAGGGAGGAAACATGATGATCGGGCCACAGCACACCGCAGCTGAATACAATTCTAGCTGTGGTGTTGATTGTTTTTCCTAACAGCATGACCCGTCGGGTTTTTTATTCCCTGCCTGCATAGGCTATTCCAGGTGGTGCTTGTTAGTCAGGTGCAGGACAGGTCAAACTGGAGGCTACTGTGGCGCAAAGACGGTGCATTTGTGTCACTTGGTCGACTGACCACGCGGGACTTGCGGTGCTGTTCGGGAAATGAAATGTGCGGAGGGTTCAGGCTGAGTGACCCAGACACAAACCCAGGACATGTAGCGTAGATGGCCAGACGGTAGGACCGGCTAAAGACTGCGGGTCAGAGAGAGAGAGAGAGAGAGAGAGAGAGAAAGACAGAGCATGGTGATTTCTACGCATGTGAGGAAGACTACGGGTTACCGAGACTCGCTGTTGCTATGGCGACCGCTAGTTGGCACCTTGCCAGTCGGGTGCAGAGCCATGCGGATTCACCGGTCCATCAGTTTATGACATATGACCATTAATAAGACGCAATGAACTACACCGTACCACGGTATACTCCCCTCTGATGCAGCATATGTTTCAGACCGAAAGGCGCTACCTCGGCTGCCATTTTGCCACACGGTCTCGGCACGGGCGCCATTGTTTAGCGTCTATATTTCGATATAAACGCGTGTCGGTCTTTCTTCGCTTTTCGTCTGCGCCTCTGCTGACATCTGAGCCCCACGAGAATAGTTGTAGAAAGGATTTAAAAAGGTAGCGCGCGTAAATAAAGGACCCCGCCTTCCTTCCTTTTTTTCGTTTGCTCCGACTCAGGAAGCCCGAGAGCTTGCACCGCGATCACGCCGTCTTTTACACGGACATACCAGGGGTCTGCACACTCCACAAATGATGCCGGATCTGTAGGCTATTCGGGATGTCTTGTTTTTTTTAAAAAATTAAGAGATCCTTTGCCGTTAATTTAGTCTGAACCTGAAGTCCCGTTAGATTCTTCAGAAGGAAAGACAAAGCCGAAAACTGATGTAGGGCTATAAAGAAAAAATATTAATTATATCCAAGGTAGTACTGAATATTCATGTAGCCTAGTCTACTACTACAATAATAATAATAACAATCACAACATTCCAGACCCGCATTCCTTTTTATTTCTATTGATTTTATCTCCAATCTCCTTGTTTTGTCTTTATTAAGAAAAATCATCAATATCCTAACATCAGGTGTTATGGTGTTATTCTTCCTCTTCATAATGTGGCATCTTCTTATAGTGCATATGCAGACTTGTTGGTGTTAGAGTAAATCACTGAGTTAACGCCACCTGTCCGGGGGAAAAAAAACTTTCTCTGTCCTCATGGCTTTATTGTTATAATGATCATCATCATATCTGATGCTTATTGTTCATGCTATTATTCATTGCTTGTCTTTGATGTTTTGCCATGTATTCGACCTAAAATCTGACCTGAAATGACATGCATCAGCCAGAAGGAAGGAAGGAAGGAAGAAAGAAGGAAAGAAAGAAAGAAGGATCGTGCAGATCCTTCGTGCAGGTTAGATGTCAGGAATCAGTCAGATGCCACATTAAAGTTAAGCATGGTGATGCTGACAGGTTACATATTGCAACCACAATGGTACAGGTTGCAGTGATATGTTATCCTTTTCCAAAACTTCTTTATATAGAAAAACCACTATAACACATGAGAAGTGAGAATAGAGAATAGACTGATGGACCTGCTTAACAATCCGGCAATAAATTATCAGTGCTAAATGCTATTATGTACTCTATACACATCTAATAATTAGTAAATCGGCATGCCAGTGCACCTGCTTTTATTCTCATTCAATCTATCTAATCACCTGATAAGTCGCAGGGTGTGGAAGACAACTCCTTTGCAAATCTTCAACTGTTCGAGGAGTGTCACTTTGTTTTTTCACCCATAGTTTCATTTCTACGGAAACTTCTTGATTAAAATGTATTTTTGCATGCTTATAACTTGTTACAAACAAGCACTCGTTTGCTTCTAGTGCCTTTTCTTTCCTAAATAAGCTAAATGAACTTGTAAGAATCTGATCTCTGAGTATCTCAGTTTGCTGTTCAGGGCAAATCTGAGACATCCAGACATCTACATGCTACAAACATCTGATTCATTACACTGTTATTAAACCCTCCAGAAAGGCAAATGCAACAATAATTCTGTATTTTCTCTATAATAAGCCGCAGGCCGCACAGGTCAAGATCAGCCCGCTGAACAGGAGAAGAAGCAGAAGGACCACCGTGGGAAGTTAAGTTAATAAAATCGGATCGCGACAGCAAAACGTGGTGATGTCGATTTTCTGAAAACATGCACCGTCTAGACAACACGGCAGTATACACAGAAACGAGAGTTGTTTAATATTTTGCCGAGAACAAATGAAAGAAAGTGGAGCGGGTGCGTGACTCATGGCGCTTGCGGTTTTTTTTTTATGAGCGATCCGACTTATAAAGTCGATGCAACACGCACAAAGCGCGTGAACGCCGGACGGCTTCAACAACTCCGCGCGAATCACGCACATTTTATAATCACGCACTTGCGTTCCGAGCAAACGATCACCTATGACGGATATAAATGCTTTTTTCATGCAGGCTAGGAGAGCTCCACGAACATTGTGACGGTGTGCAACAGAAGGCGTACACAGCTTATAACGCGCTGTAAAGTCCGTATTCACGCACAATCAACCGCACAAAACGTACCTGCTCTGCTTCCCGAGAGTCGCTCACCACCGTTTTTTTAAAGCACACGACGAAACTTGAGAGTGGATCAGCAAAAAGCCAGCGTTAAACACCAAGCGGCCATCTTGGAGTGAAGTGCACACTGCCTGTCAGTTGCAGCGGTTCTAACGTAGCAAAGCCGCCGCGTTCATCGCAGCCTCGGCGAGAGAACGCCTTTTCACATGCAGACAAAAAAATGACACCGCAAACCCCCGCACACCGATCCGATCCGCTCCGATCCACAAGCTGCGAGGAATCCACCGATCTCCGAACAACAACAACAAAAAGATGGATGGTAGAATCCCGGTAAATATCGCTATTCTGTTCCCGTTCAGCGCTGGTTAAGGAAGGTGCTGCTTCGGAAACTGACACCGCCGTCCCCAAAATGGCTTTAGTTCGACCGCCCCGCACGCGGTCACGTGATCTCATTCCTTACGGGCGGTCTGGGAATTAGAAAGGGGTGGGGGGTATTATCAATAGAAGCCCCCCACTTAGCCACCCACCCAACGGTATACACTCTTTGTGTGAGACTGCTGTCTATATCGTGTGTGTATATATATATAGCGTATATCACCCGCATGGAAAACAGCAAAAACGCTGAAGTATAAGAAACACCGGCTTTCCAAAAAAAATACACAATTTTCGATAACTGCATACTAAAGCGATATGCACTTAGGAAAACTGTAGGTAATAAACTGTACATTTCTTTGTCACTGTAGTACCATGCATCAAGGCTTTATCTTTTGTGTATCTTTTACATAGTAATATGAATGCAACGTGGCTCTAAAATGATTTAAAGAAGTAAGCCGACATAGCTTAACTAGACCTTAAGGACCACCTTTAGATTCATTAGCCTTTAGATTAGACTTCATATACATTTCCAGATAAAAGAAAAACACCAAAATGTGTACACTTTTCGTACACAAAGTCCTACGTCAAGCTAAACTGAAGGTACGGTTTAGTACACTTCTTTCCCATGTGTGGTGTGGTGTGGTCTAGTAGCCTAAGGGTGCATGTTTTGTACGTGTATCTCTAACCTTAAAATGCATGCGTATCTTTAATGCACAGCTTATATCTAGCATAATGTTAATATTTTTAAAAGATATAACCACACTTTATCAAAGTTCAGAGATGAAAGGTACAAAAGATGTAGCCTTAGGGGCATCTGCTGAGCGTTCAAGAAAGGCGCAGTTTCTGAGAGTGAAGGAAAACTGGCTTCATGCTCTTAAAAATGCTTTTGTAAAAAAATGCACCGCTTTCTATAACTGCTTCATTCTCAAGGGCTATGAATACTATATTATCTGGTGTTATGTCTAGCAATATGAATGCTATATCTGTCTTTGTTATTATGCATCCATAAATAGGTTACATAAAAAGTCTGCTGGAAGTTTTTTTTCTTTTTTTTTTATTAAGAACCCCTGTGCTCCTTCATGGAGGTTTTGGATTATGTTTTTGTTGTTCACTTTCTCCGACAGGACAGGTTGCTTTTAAAGGTGTCAACTTATCACCGTGTAGTGTGTCGGGGAAATTTTCTAAGAACCCCATAAGGAAATGGATTTTTGGGGGAAATCTGTAAGGACCGACCCGACATGTGTGAGTCGGCTTCGTTCTCATCGGCACAGAGAGTGTGTGAGAAGAGAAGACTTGTATAATGTGTTACCGTGACTGCGCGAATGGAAGTGAAAGTCAGAAGAGACGTAGCGTTTTGAGGCACTCAGGGATTGCTATGAGGCTTTGAATGAAGCTGCAGTCCAACATGACGTTCACAAAAAAATAACAATAAACAATTAATTAAAAAAAGCTATTAGTGAATAAATAAACGGCACTAAACTACTGAAATACTCCCGTTATAGCATGCACGGGTAGCATTAAAATGCATTGTCACTAATATTTATCTACTTCATTTACGGCCACTGAGTAAAATAACTTATATATAATCATCTCTCTCTTCTTCTCTCTCTTTCTCACACACACACACACACACACACACACACTGTATTATAAAATATGGAATGCTTGATGATCCCGTGTGCGTCATCACCTGTGCTACGCAACTAAACACCTGACATAAGAGTAACCATTTTTGCTGAGAGAGAGACACACAGAGAGAGAGAGACACAGAGAGACACACACAGAGAGAGACACAGAGAGAGAGACACAGAGAGACACACACAGAGAGAGACACAGAGAGAGACACAAGAGTGAGAGA
This sequence comes from Leptodoras nelsoni, assembly GCA_028566375.1. Lineage (NCBI taxonomy): Eukaryota > Metazoa > Chordata > Actinopteri > Siluriformes > Doradidae > Leptodoras > Leptodoras nelsoni. The sequence goes on from JAOVVG010000023.1 coordinate 15,039,024, forward strand.
GACAGAGAGAGGGACACAGAGAGTGAGAGACAGAGAGAGAGAGACACAAGAGTGAGAGAGACAGAGAGAGAGACACACAGTGAGAGACACAGAGAGAGAGACACACAGTGAGAGAGACACACAGTAAGAGAGACACAGAGTGAGAGAGACACAGAGAGAGACAGGGAGAGAGACACACAGAGAGACACACAGAGAGAGAGAGACACAGAGAGAGAGACACAGAGAGAGAGAGACACACACAGAGAGACACACAGAGAGAGACACAGAGAGAGAGAGACACACAGAGAGACACACAGAGAGAGAGAGACACAGAGAGAGAGACACACAGAGAGAGAGACACACACAGAGAGAGACAGAGAGAGAAAGACACAGAGAGACACAGAGAGACAGAGAGAGACACAGAGAGAGAGAGACACAGAGAGAGAGAGACACACAGAGAGAGAGACACAGAGAGAGAGACACAGAGAGAGAGAGACACAGAGAGAGAGAGACACAGAGAGAGAGAGACACAGAGAGACACAGAGAGAGAGAGACACAGAGAGACACAGAGAGACACAGAGAGAGAGAGACACAGAGAGAGACACAGAGAGAGACACAGAGAGAGACACAGAGAGAGAGAGAGAGAGAGAGAGGTGCAGGTGGGAATGACTGTTTATAGCTGCTATAACCTGAGTACGTTCCACACTG
>JAOVVG010000023.1:15151453-15161773 GCA_028566375.1 Leptodoras nelsoni
GCTGGTCCAGTTTAGCCATGAAACCTCCCACACTAAAATGACAGGTGTTTCAGTTTCATTGTCTAACCCCTGTAGATGTATCCATGTAGATGGCCGATATAGGTGTATCCATATAGATGGCCAATATAGGTGTATCCATATAGATGACCAATATAGGTGTATCCATATAAATGGCCCACCCTGTAGAACAGCAAATTAATACAGTAGCGTCTTCTAAGTAGAAGTATTACAAATGAATATGCAGAGACGTCACTTGGGCACACTAGTGTTTTCAGAAGAAGAACAGTGAGGTGAGCGGGCCATCCATGAAAACAGTTCAGTACAGCGAGCACTGAGCACTGAGACACGTTCCACCTTTCCACTTGATCACCAGGGTCTACATTCACTCTGCTCTGTACGCTCAAATCGGCCACCATTGCGCTCTGTATTACGGATATTACCATGACCAGACACATAAACACACGACTTCCCATTCATGAGTTCAGATCCATTACTACATACACCATAACTCCATATTATCAATGCTCCAGCGTGTTTCTGGAAAACACCACCTTTCATGTATATAAGCCTAGAACAAACACAACATACAAGGTGGAAACATCTCGCTTTAAAACTCTAATAACGTTCTGGTTGTGGAACGTGGTCGTGGTGTGTTTTCTCACTCTCGCCATGACCGAGCTTCACATCTGGGATGGTCATGAAAGAAAGTTAGATGGATCGATCAGTGTTGAATTAATTTTTGGAAGACGCAGAGATGAGAAGGTTAGCAAAGATATGGGAGATTTTTAAGCTTGAGAATCGTAGATATTGGGAATGTTGGAATGTTCTATTAGAGAGAGCCGGGACGCTCTTGGGAACTTTTATTTCCACAGGATGAAATGGTGTTACAAGGGACGTACCACAAGAGGGAGTCATGTGATGTCACTCTCACGCCTCCTGTCGAGAGCAAAGCTGTGTTTGGCACAGGTGGAACCTGTCACAGGTGTCACGTTTCTGCTCCATTCCAGCATCATCTCATCTCATCTCATCTTATCTCATCTGATTTACTTCAGGCTTCATTTAAAACAAATACGTCCGTGCTCCGTGGCTTCGGGTTCTGCTTCGAGCCGGGACAAACACCCGAGCTATTTTTAACAAAGTCCAACAGGTGACATGACATATGTTTGCATCACTCCTGCGAGCAGTCAGACTCTCGGTTTAATGATTAAATGTTAAATATGTAGCAAACTGGAGGTTTGGGCCATGTGGCCTATGATAATGTCCTGCAGAGTAGTTAATTCGGTGCAGAGAACACCCCCAGCGGTAGAGGAAATGCCCAAGCTGTGCTCGTGTGTGTGCATACGGGAGAGATAGAGATACAGAGAGAGAGAGAGAGAGAAAGAGAGAGAGAGAGACGGAGCATGAATGAGTCTGTGAGTGTGTGTTGAGATAGCTATGTCGAGCCTTCGCTTCTCTTTCGCTCTTCTGCATCCCGGGACAGAGTTAAAACACCAAGCAGGACAGCAGCAGATGGATCGGTGCCGGGAGAGAGAGAGAGATAGAAAAAGAGATGTACAGGCGTGAGGAAAGTGTGACAGAGAAAGCATGCGTGAGTGAGTGAGTGAGTGAGTGAGTGAGTGTTAGGATTTTTTTCTGCCAGGGAAGAAGAAAAAAACTGTTACACATATTACTGGGGGAGTTGCAGAGAGAGAGAGAGAGAGAGAGAGGGAGAGGAAAAAAAGGAAAGTAGAAGTTAGTGACTCAGAAGTAGTGAGGAAGATAGTAATAAACTGAGAGGGAGGAAAGAAGGGGGAGGAAGGTATAATTACAGAGAGAGAGAAAGCGAGAGGGTACACACAGTGGAGACACAGGGAAGAGAGAGGGAGAGAGAGAAAGAGAGAGAGGGAGAAAGAGTCAGAGAACTGTCTAACCCTGCCCACTTTCTACAAAACCATTCAACGCCGGTGTAACGAGCTGCACTCTGTCAGGTTTCTCCTCTCCTGAGCTCTGCCATCTCCTGTCTCTCCAAGCTCATCAGGACCGAACCGTAACCGGGACCAGGACTAAAAATACAGGATCAGAAGCTACCGGATCTTGACAGCAGCTTCCTGTTGTTCCAGCATGGTCACACATTTTGGATCAGGATTATTTTAGCTTTCTTTCTACTTCTTTTCTTTGTCTGAGGGTGGCCGGGCGCTTGTCCACCTCTAGCTGGCATCTGAACGCAAGACGCGGTGGTGCCCACAATGCCCTCTCTTGCCCTGCTGATGGCTCTGGCACTGCTCCTCTCTGGTTGCCTGTCCGGACGCTGTTCCCCGACGCCCTCAGGCGTACACGGCACAACTCCTCTACAGAGCGAGAGACAGACAGGGTCTCGGGGGGCTGAGCAGCAGCAGCAGCAGCAGCAGCAGCAGCAGAAGGAGGAGGAGGAGGGTGCTGCAGTGAGTCCGTGTCCATCCTGCGCCCTCAGACAGTTAGACAGGGATTCGGAGCCTGGCATGGTCGAGGCGGTGAAGAGGCACATCCTTAACATGCTGCACCTGAACGCACCGCCCAACATTAGTCATCCGGTGCCCCGGGCTGCCCTGCTTAACGCTCTGCGCAAGCTGCACGTGGGCCGAGTTGCACAGGACGGCACGGTGGAAATCGAGGATGAAGCAGAGGAGCTGGGAGGACACGGCGCTCCAGGTGATGAGCAGACATCCGAAATCATCGCCTTTGCCGATCCAGGTGAGTCCAGAACAAAAGTTTGAGATAGTCCCCACCCTTATCTAGAGGATAGTCATACAAGAATGCTCATAATCATCAAGTATAATTAGCAAAGCTCCTGTTTCTGAGTGCACTGTAGAGCAGATACAGATCACACGATCTACTGAGCAGTAAGAATGACAGGGTGAGAGAGATTGCTACCGGCCAGGCTGCTACAGAAACAAACACATGCTCTCCAGCTGTGGAACTTCCAGCCAGGAAACTAGAATGCTTTGCCGTGGCAGAACTGGCAGAACCAATAGGTAGCTCTTCATCTTGGGTTTCCTTTAAAGCACCGCTTATAAATCTGGTATCTGTTTAAGCTGTAAATCAGCGTCCGGGACATTTTGGGACAAGATCGACATCCAGAGCTTGGTCACTAATTCAATACAATCAGACTTGAGAAATCCCACCTGCTTTAGAGAAGCGAAAGGTTCTTCCTATCATCACCGGTAGAATACAAGAAGCGTTTGGCGTTAGATTAGAGTGAGCTTACTCACTAACTATATTTATGCCCGAGTTTAAAGACACGTCTGACTGCAGACCTGTAGTTAAGATTTCCCCGAGGCTGTCTCTACCTGCTGTGGAGCTGCCGCTCTGCTGGCTCGAGGCGCTCTCTGATTTGTGACATCGCTCCTGTAATCACAGCGTAGCTCTCAGACAGGAGGATGTCATCGCTGCTTTCAGCGCACAGAGCAGAACTGGTCATTAAAGAAAAGCGTGCAGGGTTCCAGAATACGGTGCGGGAAGCATTAATAGCCTCGGCAGCTCCGCCACAGAATAGTGTGGGACGACCGTTTTTTAATTGCTTCCTCATGACTTATTTATAACAATGTCACAGAGCTAAAATCGACATGACACCTTTACAAAACGCCCGTAACGCCGTGCGGCTGTTCCGTCCAATTAGAAGTTTGCCCACCAACCTGATGGAATCCTTTTTTTTGAGGGCTGAGGTACCGTTTCCCTGGCAGAATGTTTCTAAAGATAACAAGCAGGGTCTATTTTTAGTCCACAAAGCCCCCTTTGTATACGTTTACACGGCTAATAGCGTGCATGCGTTGATTAATTGCATATTAGCGTATGCAAAAGCAAGCAAGCTTACGTAAGGGACTATAAATAGACCCTTTTCAACAGACCTGAGACTGAAAAAAAAAAAAAGGGAGCCTTCTACATGTTTATGAGATCAGAGGGCGTTAACGATACTCCTGGCAATAGGGCACAGAGGGTGGCTGGTTTGCATCCATACAAACACGCACGGTTGTTAGCTGTACATAATTACTCCATTCATCAAAACATGCGTCCCGGTAATTGCTTGGGGATCAGCCGAACATGGGGAAGCGGTGGAGGGGGTTCCTTTAGTGCTTGCTGAAAGAAAACGGAAAGTGAGAAAGCATGCAAGAGAGAGAGAGAGAGAAAGAGAGAGAGAGAGAAAGAGGCTCATCCTTAGTTCTCCCAAATGAGCCAAAGGCATCATTAACAAGATTGCGGCATTCCCGAGTCAGGGACGTCTTTGTGCCCAGGGAGCTTTATTTACAGCTGTTGTGATTTTCTGCAGCACCCTACAAAGCCTCTCCAATCAAACTGGTTCCATTCAAGCCGTCTGCTCATTCATGAAGAAAATGATAGACAAAGCGAAAGAGGGGTGAGTTAGAGAAAGAGATAGAGAGAGAGGGTTTCGGCGCCAGTGATGGGTCAGGTCCAGGATTTCTCCACTTGCCCTCTTGCCTGTCGAAACTGGCCATACAGGAATGGGAAAAACCACTCTGCTCGACAACTTTTGCAAAGAAACATTAAACATTTAATGTTCTCATTCATTCATTTCTATTGATTAAGCTCTTCATCCTGGGCAGGACTGACATGGTTACACGCCGATCCCCGGATCACCGGTTGACCTGGGTTCGATTCCCGTGACTGACAGGACTTGGATGAAGTGCCTTTGAGCGAGGCACCTAACCCCCATTGGCTCCCCGGGTGCTGTGGCTAGGGCTGCCCACCACCACTGCTCCAGGCATGTGTGTTCACAGCCCCTAGTGTGTCTTACTGCACGGATGGGTTAAACGCGGAGGTTGCATTTCACTGTGTGCAAACACAAGTGACAAATATGTCTCACTTTGTCTTTGACTTTGACTCTGATATCCGTCAACCTTGAAGCTTTAATCAGATCCTCCAAATCTCTACGCTTCAACGTTTCTCCTTTCTGTCTGTAAGCTGTTCGTCTGTAAGCGCCCGTGCGTTCGAGCGCACTTTTGTGATTGACTGCTTAATAAAGATCCACACCGCCACACTGTAAGTGGTACGCTCCACAGATACGCCGCGCACAGCAAGGCAGCCTTGTGATAAGCACGAGCTGAGCGCCAGAGCTCTGTGTGTCTAGTGGACGGTTCAGGGGGCGTGACCCCGTGTTTACGTGCCGAGACTCACATGTGACCTCTGTCACAGCCGAGGAGAAGACGGACACGACAGGCAACGCCAAAATCCGTCACAGCAAACAGATTAAGACATAAAGTCCAGCTTGCTCGCAGTTCCGATTGTCAAATCTTGTTCAAACAGGAACCAGTGTCGATAAACCTGAGGCGATAACGGTGCTGTAGTATCCCTCTGCTGTCAGGTTTTTTTTTACCCTGAAGGTTAACTCTTATATAAAAGGTAATCTCAGTCATTGACCTTGAACCAAAAAATAACAAAATGCTTACCTGTATTTGCGTAATGTCATTACGGACACTGAGGCACATTCCACTGGTCACAGAAGTGTTCAATATTTGAAATGTTTCACTCCTGACCAATTCAAACTCGCCCCCACTAGCTTTTTATTCACGTCCTATAGTCCTATAGTCATTCTCCTAAGTGTTTTTGAATCTACATCCCATAATTACAGTTGATGTAACGAGATCTGAGTTCAGCACTTTAATTCTACACATAAAGTTTTTAGGGAAAGGAGAAAGACATAAGGGAAATTAAACTTAATGTAAATGTGTTGTCAAAAACTCTTTATGTGAAAGTGTACATCTGACAGACAGAGGACTGAGGAGCGCTTGTGAGAATGACGCAGAAAAAGTGTTTAGCTAGCTAAAGTATGGGTTCAGGGGGCATTATTACTAATTAAAAACTTTTTAGTCATGCTTAAATAAAAAAAAAGTGACATTAAAAATGAATAATATTTTAGATTTTTTCTTTTATTCCATATCAATAATAATAATAATAATAATAATAAGGGTAATGATGGTTATAATAATACATTTTTTATTATACTTTTTTAATTAACAATATTTTATTAATATATTTTTAAATAATATTTTAAAATAAAAATTTCATTAATACTGTATTTATTATTAAAATATAATAATAATAATAATAATAATAATAATAATAGTGACAGTGATGATAATAAAATTATTTTTTAAATTAACAATATTTTTATATTAAATATTAAATAATAATAATAATAATGGTGATGATGATGATAATAATAAAATGTTAGATTTTTTTATTAACAATATTTTTATTAATATATATTTATATTATTATTTTTAAATAATATTTGCATTAATATTTATTATTAAAATATAATAATCATAGTGATAATGATAATAATAGTGATAATAATAAAATTTATATTTTTAAAATTAACAATATTTTTATTAATATATTTTTATAAGAATATTTTGATTATTATTATTTATTATTATTAAATAATAATAATAATAATAATAATAATAATGGTGATAATATAATATAATTATTAATATATTTTTATAATAAAAATTCTAATAATATTTTTAGTAATATGTATTATTAAAATATAATAATAATAACAACAACAATAATAATAATAATAAAACATTTTACTATTTTTTTAATTAACAATATTTTTCTTCATATATTTTTATAATATTTTTAAATAATATTGTATTATTATTTATTACTATTAAACTATAATAATAATAATAATAATAATAATAAAAACATTGTATAACTTTTTCATTAACAATATTTTTCTTCATATATTTTAATAATATTTTTAAATAATATTTTTATTATTAGTTATTACTAATAAAATATAATAATAATAATAATACACAGGTGTCATCTGTTATTATACAATGCCTTCATTATTCTGTTCTTTATTTTGGATGTCAAGAACAGAAGTGTAAAAATATCAATTCTGCTCAGAGTCAAACTGATCGACTTTTTTTTATAACGCTTCTGAGCTATCAGGCTAAAACTTCTGGGAGTAAAATGAAAAGAAGCCCGCTCCATCATCATGCAGACTGAGAAGGAAATTCAAAGCTTAACAAAGTCATCTTCCATCACCGGGACACTCGATCTTTCACTAAGCACTGTGTTTGACATTGTTATCCAGCATGGATGGGAAAAGTATCACTGCTCTGCTTTGTAAAAAAAAAAAAAAACAGTTTCGCATATTCGATCTGAAGAGTGAAGAGCCTTCTCAGATTTCAGACCTAGCCAGAACCCAGAACGTTCGGTGAGAGATTTTATGGAAGCTTATACAGGTCAGCTCCTCTTGGCGACCTGGGGGCGAGTGAGCACAACATCGAGAACGTAATCGGTGGATTATGGAGCCAGAGGGGAATAGCATCATCGCATGGTTCAAAAGTGCCTGGATAACCTGTAGCTACTGTATAAAAAAGGCTTTCTTAGTTTCACAGATACAAGCTCTTGTCTTCAGTCGTGTATCAGATGACAAGGTGAAAGAAAATCCCACTGATTCCTGGATTCCTCTTCAAATCTCAGCATGGCTAGAGCAATATACTGTAGTGTTTAGGCTGAAAGGATAAAAAAAATGGGAGGTTTCGATATTAAGTGAGCTGTCCTTACCAATATCAGGTAACACATCATATATCTTAAGCAGATGTGTTGACTAAATAGTTGGAACGAACGCTGAGTCTTTGCTGTGGATGAGCGCACCATGAAAGAGGCTGTGATCAATAAATCATGTGGTGTAAGTGAATGGGAGCAGGCTTACAGACTTACACAGTCATGTGCAAGTTATTGGGAAGGTCCTTGTAATAACATGACATGCTTTATGTACACAAACGGAGTGCCAGGATTTCAGCAGCAGGAAATGTTTTTATGGAGAAAGACTAGGTGCTGACGAAGGGTTGCAGATGGCGGTGTACAGCTCTCGGAGAGCGTTTGGGTTTTGTTGGTGGTGTTAAGACTGGCCTGGGTGCCTGATTCCACTCAGCAGATGCTAGCGCTCGAGTACACCAAATAAACACCAAATTGTGGATCATTTACATGTAAATATGTATCTTGGGAATAGAAACTTGAGGCTGTGGAAGGGCCAAGCTTGATGTTCTGAACTGAATTAACCAGGATAGTCCTTTTCAAAAATGGAAAGGTTCATGAATCATGAGGAATGCTTACTGAGGAAGTAATATGATGCTACTTAGCAGAAATAATCTCGTTATCCCAATTCTGCTTATTGGAATACCAATTTTAAAGTTGTCCATCCTGACTTAATTTCTTCCTCTTATGTCTTTGGCAGCTGACGCTCCTGATATGGTGAAGTTCGACATCTCTAAGGAAAGCGCCGCACAGTCTGTGGTGGAGCAGGCCAACATGTGGGTCTTCCTTAAACTGGCAAAGGGAAGCCACGCGAAGGGCAAGGTTTCCCTGCAGCTCCTGCAGAGCCCGAGTATGAGCGCAGAGTCGAATCCAGACCCCCAGGAGGAGATGTTGGTGTCTCAGAAGATGGTGGATGCTCGGCGTAGTGGCTGGCACACCTTGTCTGTAGGAGCCAGTGTGCAGGCACTGCTGGACAGGGGCGGCGGAGAGCTGCGGTTACGCGTGTCGTGCCCGCTGTGCGCCGACGTGGGCGCAACGCCGATCCTCGGCGAAGGAAAAGGGAAGGAGCACTCGCAATCTCACCGCCCTTTCCTGATGCTGGTGCTACATCCGGCCGAGGAACGGCAACACCGGCGCAGCAAGCGTGGCCTGGAGTGTGAAGGCAACATGCGCATGTGCTGCAAGCGCCACTTCTACGTCAACTTCAAAGACATCGGCTGGAGCGACTGGATCATCGCGCCATCGGGTTACCACGCCAATTACTGCGAAGGCGAGTGCCCAGGCCATACTGCTAACATGGCGGGTACGGCGCTTTCTTTCCACTCAACCGTCATCAACCACTACCGCATGCGCGGCTACAGCCCGTTCGCAGGCATCAGGTCATGCTGCGTTCCCACACGTCTCCGCGCCATGTCCATGCTCTATTACAACGAAGAGCAAAAGATCATCAAGAAGGACATCCAGAACATGATCGTAGAAGAATGCGGCTGCTCATAAGATTCCTAAAAAAAACTTCACCACGAACTTCGTGGAACTCTTTCAGAACTGCTTAGCCAAGGTCCAAGCACACGTTCGGTGGATTAGCAGCCTAGGCTGGCCCCCACACATTTCCTGAACTGTCATTGTTTTTGACTTGAACATGCTCTGTTCATGAACTGTTCTATTCAGGACTCTTGATTTGAGTGATCTCTGTGGCACTTTCATATAAATGTAAAATAAACGTAAAAAAAAAAACAAAAGAAAAAGAAAAATAAGAGAAAGAGGCGTAATATATTTTTGTTATTTGAAGGGAAAGCAGTAATATGAGGGAACAGGTGCATGGTCAGGATGAAATGTCGTTCCGTGTTCTCTGCGCTGCAATAAAAAGAAGCATCTCGGAAATATGAATCCGAGCGGAAAAAAAAAAACGAACTATGCAACTTGGTGTTATCATCGGATGTTCATTTTGTCACTCGTGTTTTTATGGTTTTCTTTTGTGAACCCTTTTCCAACAAAAAAAAATATTTCTTTTTCTTTTTTAAAGAAAAATACTTGAAGAAAGGTAGTTGGACCAGCTACTGGAGCCAAACTATTGTTATTTTTCTTATTAATATTATTATCATCATTACCTATCTATCTATAAATTATGAATGTTGACAAAAAAAAGTGATCAGGATTTGCACTAAACCAACATTCTTACATCAGCCACAACTAGAATACCATGGAAGTACATTTGGAATATATGATATATAGTATACCAAAGATCCGACGTACGCGAATAGCTTTCAGAGCCATTCTTCAGAACGCCAGCTCGACTGTGCTATTATTAACCCGATTAGCAAACACCGACGATACGCATCACTGTCTGATCCAGTTTCCCCCGGTGTTTCCTAAATGTACAGTTTTCATGGAACTCCACGGTCCAGGCGTTCAATGCCGTACAGCGATCTTACCGTCTTCGTATGAACCCACTTCGTCACGCACCGACGCCATGCACCGAGATAACATACAGGGGTTGGACAATGAAACTGAAACACCTGTCATTGTAGTGTGGGAGGCTAAATTCATGGCTAAATTGGACCAGCCTGGTGGCCAAATCTTCATTAATTGCACATTGTACCAGTAAGAGCAGAGTGAAGAGTATGATGGTTCAGTTAGCAGCTTAAGAGGACAGTATTGCTCAAAATATTGCAATGCATATTACACAACATTATGGGTGACATACCAGTCAAATTGTTGGTGCACGTCTTGCTGGCGCATCTGTGACCAAGACAGCAAGTCTTTGTGATGTATCAAGAGCCACGG
>JAOVVG010000023.1:15887889-15898710 GCA_028566375.1 Leptodoras nelsoni
ATAGAGAGAGAAGAGAGAGAGAGAATAGAGAGAGAGAGAGAAGAGAGAGAGAATAGAGAGAGAGAGAAGAGAGAGAGAAGAGAGAGAGAATAGAGAGAGAGAGAGAAAGAGAGAATAGAGAGAGAGAGAGAATAGAGAGAGAGAGAGAAGAGAGAGAGAATAGAGAGAGAGAGAAGGGAGAGAGAGAAAGAGAGAATAGAGAGAGAGAATAGAGATAGAGAAGAGAGAGAAGAGAGAGAGAATAGAGAGAAGAGAGAGAGAGAGAAGAGAGAGAGAATAGAGAGAATAGAGAGAGAGAAGAGAGAGAGAGAAAAGAGAGAACAGAGAGAGAGAGAATAGAGATAGAGAGAAGAGAGAGAAAGAGAGAGAATAGAGAGAGAGAAAAGAGAGAATAGAGAGAGAGAGAAGAGAGAGAAAGAGAGAATAGAGAGAAAAGAGAGAATAGAGAGAGAGAGAAGAGAGAGATGCCGTTAATAGTTTACTGTCTGTCCCGTTAGTGTTGCAGCAGCTCGGCCCCGTGTTTTCTGTTCCAGTGCAGTGGATAAGAGGACAGACCCCCGTCTCCTACCTGGATGTCCAGAGTGGAGAAGTAGCTGTTGAGGTGCTCGGGGTCGTTGATGTCGGGTTCGGCGCACGCGGGACACACCATGTCCCTGATGTGTTTGTCTCTCACGGCGATGGTGAAGTGCTGCTTAAAGCACTCGCAGCAAACAGAGCACTGACACGACGTCAGAGACTGCATCTGAGGAGAGGAAAGGAACGTCACTAACTGGGTGTGTGTGGGTGTGTGTGTGTGTGTGTGTGTGTGTGTGTGTGTGTGCACGGTACCTTGCTGTGGGGAAACAAGGACAGGCATATAGGGCACTCTTTCGCTAACACACGACGGATGAAGTCTCGGTCTTGTGACTCACGCACGGCCTGTACCACATCCTCCAGCGTGTAGGGGGCCCCGGGGTCACGCAGCAGGGACAGCGCCAGCTCACAGCGCCCCCAACTGGGCAGATTGTACATCGCGAGGAGCCTGCGACACACACGCTGAAACACAAACACACATGCACACACGCACAGGAAGTCAGCATATGGCACGCAATTATAAATGATTATATAACTAGCATTACTGTTAGCTATAACACAGAGCTGTTGGATTCTGAATTCTGATTGGTCAGTTTTTCTATGTAGCTACGTTAGTATTCTCACACCTGTTTGTCTGCGTGGTTGATGTCAATGGGGGGTTCGGGTTCTTCGGTCCACATGCGCTTGTGGAAGGTCTCCAGCAGGGGGCGCTGCAGCAGCACCAGCGCTCCTCTCACCTCACCGCCGCTCTGCCTCAAAGCCTCCTCACAGGCTGCCGAGTCAGGGAAGCCAAGAGAGGCTAGCTCCTTCACCTGACACACATACACACACACACACACACACACACACTGAGTGAGACTCTGTAATGACCATTTAATACGCATTAATCTGTTTAATTGGTTCAACATCCTTCTAAATGCGCAGTGTGTAATGTTCAGAGCCGCCTGATGGGCGGAGCTTAGCAGCCATGCTTGGGCTGGGGGCGGAGCTCATTTACAGGCTGGAAAAACGCATAATGAATAATAAAAAAAATAAATAAACGTAAAAGTAAAAGAAAACTAGTAAAATCTGATTTTTGTTAAAAACTGCTGAAAAAAAAAGAAAGTGAGTAGAGAGTTACAGTAAAAGTAAGGAAGGAAGAAAGAAAGAAAGAAAGAAAGAAAGAAAGAAACCAAAGAGTGACAGTGAAAGTAAGGGAGTAATCAGGGTGTAAAGGAAACAAAAGACAATACAAAGAATGAAAGAAAGAAAAAAAAGAGTGAATGAAAGAAGTGCAGCTTATCTCCATGTGCTGGTGCTAATAATGTCTCTATAACATTAACTAGAAAAAGAACAGAGTGAGAGAAGAGAGAGAGAAGAGTTAGAAAATAGAGAGAGAATAGAGAGAAGAGAGTTAGATAATAGAGAGAAAATAGAAAGAGAGAATAGAGAGAGTAAGAGAAGAAAGAGAGAGAAGAGAAAGAATAGAAAGAGAGAAGAGAGAGAATAGAGAGAGAGAATAGAGAGTGAGAGAAGAGAGAGAGAATAGAGAGAGCAAGAGAAGAGAGAGAACAGAAAGAATAGAAAGAGAGAATAGAGAGAGAAGAGAGAGAGACAGAGAGAGAGACAGAGAGAGAGACAGAGAGAGAGAAGAGAGAGAGAATAGAGAGACAGAGGATAGAGAGAGGATAGGGAGAGAGAGGATAGAGAAAGAGGAGAGAGTGAGGAGATAAAGTGAGGAGAGAGAGAATAGAGAGAGAGAGCACAGAGAGAGCACAGAGAGAATGAGGAGAGAGAGGAGAGAGAGAATAGAGAGAGAACAGAGATAGAGTGAGGAAAGAGAGAGAGGGAGAGGATACAGAGAGGAGAGAATAGAGAGAGAGAGGATATAGAGAGAGAGAACAGAGAGAGTGAGAAGAGAGAGGAGAGAATAGAAAGAGAGAGGATAGAGAGAGAGAGAGAGAGAGAGAGAGAGACAGAGGATAGAGAGAGAGATAGACAGAGAGAGAGAGAGAGGATAGAGAGATAGACAGAGAGAGAGAATAGAGAGAGAGAGAGAGAGAGAGAGAGACGTGTTTCGCTGCAGAGTTGTGTGGTTACAGTGAGGAGGTGGTGATGTGGTGTGTGTGGAGGTGGTGATGTGGTGTGTGTGGAGGTGATGTGGTGTGTGAGGAGGTGGTGATGTGGTGTGTGTGGAGGTGATGTGTGGTTACAGTGAGGAGGTGGTGATGTGGTGTGTGTGGAGGTGGTGATGTGGTGTGTGTGGAGGTGGTGATGTGGTGTGTGAGGAGGTGGTGATGTGGTGTGTGTGGAATGAAACAGGATGTGCTGTTAGAGAACTCAGTAACTCTGCAGCGCTGATTGTTTTCCTAGAACAGCAGGATGAGTGTTTATTCTCTCCATACTTGTGAATAAGGACCGCTCCTGTCACTGCCATGCAGGTGTGTGTTACACGGAGAACATCACGCTGTCTTGGCTGATCGTTTTAAACGTACTGTTAGTCACATGGCACTTAGGATGGATGAAAACTTTATTTAAAAAATGTAAACTTCTTCAGTGTAGGAGAGCGAGTCATCCTGCGTGTAGCTGTACTGTGGTACTCACGTGAGCAAGGCGGTCCCTGAGCGCCTGCCTCGCCGCTTTCTCACTGTCGCCCCCTGCTGTGAGCCAGGCCTGCTTGGCTTCGGCTCTGGATAAAGGCACGGAGATCTTCTGGGACGCGGCGTGCTGCGCGGCTGCCGTCTGGAGCGGTTTGGGCTCGTGCTGGAACGAGGCCGCAATGGCGCAGATCTCATCCAGCTTATGAGGCAACTCCGTCTTCAGCCAATCGCACGGCGTCCCGCTGATGCCTCCTGAAACCCGCAGACTCGTGTAGACCTCCTCGGGGCTCACACCCTTCACCTCACCCTCCTGAGGAACAGAACAGCTCAACGTAAGCGAACAAAACAACACAGGCTGCTATTCTAATAATATATAATGTATATAAAACACATACACGGATCAGCTTGATCAGTTTAAGCCCCTCCTCCCGCATTAATCTCTGCCTCTTCAAATCCGGATCCTCCACTGGCGGACTCTTTGGGGTGAAGTCCTTAATCGGGGAGGGTGGGAGGGGTTTAGAAGGTGAAGGGGCGGGGTCTGATCTCGCCAGGTCGCACATCTCGCAGTGCGGGGACGGCGTGTGGTTGGCGTACGTGCAGAACTGACAGATCCACTGAAACACAGCGCAGATTAAAAAAAGAAAGTGAAAAGTAGCAACAGGAGGCTATGGATTCACACAGATGGCTCCTCAGCAGGTGTCTCTTCACGTTAAAAATACTGTGTGTGCTTTTGCTCCTTCTTGTGAATGGACAGGTACGATCATTTGCAGAAAGATCAAAGCGAGGAGCTGAAGAAATGAAGATTTATAAAGATGAAACTAAAGTTCCAGTTATTGTGTCATTTCATTCAGAATGACATCATAGTAAGGGGGAATGTCGCATCGCTGTGTTTCAGAGAGACAGCCGAGGGCCAAGACCTGAGGAGCCGGAGGCAGCGGGATTGTGTAACGCAAATGATCTGTTAATATCCAACACAATAACAAGACGAGGGGGCGGGGCTTGTGCCATGGAAGATTGGCTGTGGATCTACTTCACAATACTTCATTAATAGATCAGTGGGCAGACAGAGAGAACAGAGAGAGAGGATAGAGAGAGAGGATAGAGAGAGAATAGAGAGAGAGAGAGAGAGGATACAGAGAGAGGATAGAGAGAGAATAGAGAGAGAGAGAGAGAGAGAGAGGATACAGAGAGAGGATAGAGAGAGCGAGCATAGTGAGAGAGAATAGAGAGAGAGGATAGAGAGAGGATACAGAGAGAGGATAGAGAGAGAATAGAGTGAGAGAGAATAGAGAGAGGATACAGAGAGAGAATAGAGAGAGAGGATAGAGAGAGAGAATAGAGAGAGAACAGAGAGAGAATAGAGAGAGAACACAGAGAGAGAGAGAGACTAAAGAGAGAACAGAGAGAGAATAGAGAGAGAGAATAGAGAGAGAGAACAGAGAGAGAGAGAGACTAAAGAGAGAACAGAGAGAAAATAGAGAGAGAACACAGAGAGAGAGAATAAAGAGAGAACAGAGAGAGAACACAGAGAGAAAGAATAAAGAGAGAACAGAGAGAGGATAGAGAGAGGATAGAGAGAGAGGATAAAGAGAGAACAGAGAGGGGATAGAGAGAGAGAGGATAGATAGAGAGAGAACACACAGAGAGAGAGAGAGAGAGAGAATAAAGAGAGAACAGAGAGAGAGGAGAGAAATAGAGAGAGACAGAGAGAGAGAGAGAGAGAGAGAGAGAGAGAGAGAGAGAGATAATGCCTGTTAATCAATAAACTGTGGCGGTGCTATCAGACGTAATACATAACGTAAGACGTAATCCCTTACGTAATTCCTATTACAAATTAAACTGCTGTTGTGCCTATTGTGGGACGGTAAGGTGGTGGGACGGTGAGACGGTGAGACGGTGAGGTGGTGAGACGGTGAGGCGAGTACCTGGCCACTGTCCAACAGTCCTGCAGGAGACGCCGCGGGTCGCGAAGGCGTCACAGGAGGGCGTCTGGCCAAACGGGGGCGCTCACACACCTCACACAGGATACTGCTGACGGAGTTCACCATTGTGCAGCTCTTACACTGCCACTCTGATAACACACACACACACACACACACACACACACACACAAAGGAAATGGTGACAGAGTTTCAGGGCACCGGTTAAACCCCATCCCTGAACCTGACTTATTATAACGTCCACGATAATGAGAAGTGTTTTACACAGGATGTTGCTGACTGACCTGTAATGGTAGACGACTGCGGAGGATCTTCCTGTACGCCCGGGGCAGTGACGGCCAGACGAGGGCGCTCGCAGGTATTACACAGCACCTGCTGCAGGGTGTTCACCGTCGTGCAGTACGAACAACACCACGTGGTCAGAGACGCGCTGCGCGGAAAGCAAGGCGTCTCAGTGTACGTTTTTTATTTTTACTTTTAATGCAGTATTGATACCTGGTCATGTGATTAAAACAAAACGGCTTAAAGATCTTAAATACTTAAATATCATTGCACTCCATATGGAAAATCTTCACGTGTCTATTGGTATTATTTTATATGTTAATCTGAAACGAGTAAGATGACATGAGCAGCACCTGCGTGGTTTAGAGGTTCTCGGGGACGCCACCGGGACCCTGGTGTGTGTGGAGCGAGCCGGGTGCGAGTGGTAGAGTCGGTCGCACTCTAAACACAGACGCTGGGCGCACGTAGTGCAGCGGGAGGACACGGGGTAGATCCCACATATCCCGCAGTTCTCTTCACAGGCAGCTGCGGAAGACACGTTCATTGATACACTAATTAGGTGCCCCAGGAGCCAGGCCTGTGGTGTGTGTGTGTGTGTGTGTGAACACAGACGCTACTTTTTGGTTACTAGTTTGGTTATAGTTACTGATCAAGGATAGAGACATATTGAATCCAATACAAATTACAGTTCGGCTCTACTTCAGCGTCTGGGACATTCGCAGTAATAAAATGTCTCACAGTTAACGACATGCACACAGACATGCTAATGATCAGAGATTTGCATATGTTAATTTGCATATGTTAACACAATGCAAACAAATCTTAAACCTTTCATGCTTACATGATTCCTATGCATATCCACATTCTTTAGATTTTCTCTTAAAACTGCTAATCGGATTTGACTGGCTATATATTTAAATATAAATATATATTTAAAAAAATTATATAATTATATATAATTATATAAAAAACCAAAATATATATAAATAATAATAATGTATCCAATATCTATAGAAATAATAATTATTATAATAAATAAAGTCATCTGGAGGCGATTATATTTTAAATTGTCCAAATAAAAGGAAAAAAAAGAAATAGATTGCCCATGAATTAAAACATGCACAAAATATATATAAATAATAATATGTAGAATATCTATAGAAATAATAATTATTGTAATAAATAAAGTCATCTGGAGGCGATTATATTTTAAATTCTCCAAAAAAAAGGAAAAAAAAATAGATTGCCCATGAATAAAAACATGGACTATATATATATAAATACTAATAATGTATAGAATATCTACAGAAATAATAATTATTATAATAAATAAAGTCATCTGGAGGCGATTTTATCTTAAATTCTCCAAAATAAACTAAAAAAAGAAATAGATACTATAATAGATAAATACTAATAATGCATAGAATATCTATAGAAATAATAATTATTATAATAAATAAAGTCATTTTGAGGTGATTTTATCTTATAAATAAAAAAGAATAATAATACAATTAAAAAAGTGCCTTAGACTGAAAGTCCATGAGTTAATTCAATGTCATTAGGAAAAAATATTTTTTGTGTTTTTGCAATTATTTCTAAAATTCAACCATGAAGGTTTTGGAAGTAGCTTCCTTCTCTGGCTGAAGGCTGGTTTTGGTGTGGAATCGCGGTGGAGCTGTTTAAATGTGATACAGTGTGATAAAAGTGTAAAGCCAGGTCATGTGACAGGAGACAGGAGCTCACCTGTAGGCTGGGTGGGTGTGGTGGAGGACAGCGACAGCGGTCCTGTGGGCTGAGACGGAGACGGTGCGGGCAGGGCGAGTCTCTCCCACGGCTTCTCGCTGGACGGAGATATTACCACGGCGTCTGGGCTCACTTCATTATTATCGTCGTCCTGTTGGACCGACACATAACCGGGTCGAGTCATTCCTTTCTCTCTCATAATGGTAAAAAAACCCCAGTGTGTCCTATTATAATAATTACATTCAAATAAACGCCTTCTTACAGAAGTCCCTACGAATGAGCGGTTACTATAGAAACGGTCAAACTGGTCGTCAGAGCTACCGTAATGGAAAATGAACTACCACGTTCTGACCAATCAGAATCAAGAATCCAAGAGCGCTGTGGTTTTATATATATATATAGAGTGTGTATTGTGTACTGTGTGTATAAGTGTTGAATACCTTCTGAGCAAGAGCAGGGATAATTCTTTCAAAGAACTCTGGGTGAGGATGGGCATCCTAAAATAATAAAGATTATTATTATTATTATTACTATCATTATTATTATTATTAGGACACACGGCCCTGACCTTGGTGAGCATGTCCAGCTCCATGCGCAGGCTCATGACCTCCAGCGTCACCGACGCCACTTTGGCGACATTCGGCTCTGTGATGTCATCAGGAAAGCTCAGTCCGTCTGGCTGCTGATTGGTGTAACCGTACAGGCACAGGACGGCCCGCCCTCCCTGAGAGACAACACATTAGACACAGGTATTATAAAAATTCCTAAATATCCCTCCCTACCTTTCAAAATACCCAGCAGTCTGTTTATTTAACAGTTCATAACAACATAACAACAACAGCTTGAGTGTGAAACTAAAGAAACAAACCTTTCATCACTGACTCACTACATTTAGCTGAAAAATGGTTGCAAGTTGTAAAACATTTCCTGGAGTTCTCAGAATCTAGTTGTCAGTGTCACTCACGTGAACAGCGTCCACCGTGGCCCTGAACACCGGGTTGTTGTGTTTCACTGTACGCCAGTATTTGGGTCTGCTGGGGCTGGTCAGGTTGGAGCCATACTTCTCCAGGATGTTGAGCGCTGTAGAGAGTTTCTGCAGTGACGCTATAGCCTGGAATGAGAAATAAAAATAAAACTAAATAAAATAAGCCTTTAAAATTTCTCTAAACTAGTGTTATAGAAAATTACGGTTCACCCTCACCTCTTTTTTGTTGCTTCCAGCACTGTTTTCTGTCAGCATGACCTCTGCGGCAATGTGATGATATTTAGCCGACGGAGGCAGAGGGATGTTGGCCACAGCAGACACGCCGTTCCTGATGTCCTGCGTGGAGCCGGGTCTGGATAAACTCGCCTCGGCCAGCCTCCTCACTTCCTCCAACTGTTCTGACAGCGTCATTGCCTGAAAGTGAAAACACCACACACACACACACACACAAATAAAAATAAATAAAACAAAAAAAGAAACAGACAGCCGAGCAATCTCAAATCCCCATGACAGTGCACATTTACCAAATGTTTATGATGTTAGAATGATACTGATGTCAAGAGCTGGAGCTGTCATGAAGGTCATCATTATATAACACAGCTCCATATTAAATATATACGAATCTGCTGTTATAATACAACATTGATTACCCATTAAAAAAACTAACAGTATTCCATAGACAAAACATCTAAATAAAATGATCATCACATAGAAAATCTACAAAGATAAGATCAAAGCTCTTTGCTGTAATAAGGAAATAAACAGTAATTCTACCTCTGAATGACAGCAATTTCATTCGATCTTGAGAATCCGGGTATCTCGGGGTCGTTTTTCGCTGATCACGATTTCAATGAATTAATGCTAGTATTTTAAAATAATGAATAAGTTCATAAGTCAAACTGTTTTCTAACAGCGAACAGAAAGCGAAAGCCAGCCTGTTGGCCTGTTTTTCACTTCCGTAGTTTCATAAACCACGCCTCCTGTGTTTTGATTGGCTGAGAGTCCACATACTAACCAATCAGAAGGAAGTGTGGAGCGGAAAAATGCTGAAGAGTCGATTTTTGGGAGTCGATTGAACGAGGCATCGGTACAGAGAGTCAAACACAGAAAAATATATATATATAAAATATATCTATATAGAAATATCTATAAATACTAAAACATAAAAGTTTGACGTTTTTCACAAAGTACGGCTCTGGTGTGTATTTTCTTTTATGAACGCACTTGTCTATAGTGACTTCCTTTTTTCCACCCGCGTGTGGAATCGACTCCGAAGCTGTTGAGTCGACTCTTGATTGCATACAACGCACAGAACCAGAGAATCGACTCTTTTCTGAATCGACTCATATCCATGAAGCTTTAGAATCAATTCTCGGTTCTTCTCAATCAGAGAATCGACTCTTTTCAGATTCGACTCCCAGGTTTTTAAATCTTTATACTGCCTCTAGGTTAAACATAAATTCACGGTGTTTAACCGAGCTTTCTAGATCATGTAACCTTTCATAAAACCGAGTAAAAAAAGCAGTGTCATATAGGTTTGTTAAATAGATAGATAGCATAACCTGCTTTTGTTTTCATCCAGCAAAATAGCTAACAAATACACATACTGATATTGACACGTACACTGACAGTTATGCTTTCATGCAGAAATATAATTAATAGACATATTAAGGTATAACAACTCGTATGTTGATGTAACTTTGTGTTTATAAGTGTCACTCACTGCGCACTTGAACGTGGCTAGTCAGCCAGCTCTCAGGTTTGGACACAATACGGTGGCCGGTAAGGTCCACGGGAAAGTGCGTTTGTGTTAATTACTGCCATCTTCCGGAAGTCAGGTGTACAGCAGTGATTCCTTGGACTGCACGGATGACTTTTTCTTATTTAAAACGTTATGTATTTTAACCTTATAAATGGCTAGATAAATACCTGAATACGGCTTGTGAAGAAATAAAAACATTATTGCATGCTTAATATTAAAATTTAAATAGGTGGATTATAGTCTACCTTTGTACTTTTGCACACATATTCTCACTAATGAATAACAGGGTTGCTTTTGTTTGTACTCTTGCTATTATTGTCCATCATAATGCTGCACTGATTTGTATTTTTTGCACTTAAAAATAACTTTTCATATTTTGAGTATAACGTTTGATTTCATATAGTGCATTAACATTTCCAAAACATATTTCATGGATTAAAAAAAATAATACACAAGCCTTTTTCCATCCCTATACACTCAAACTGTGATCTTACATCTGGTTGCACTTGAATAATTATAAGCCTATAAATACTCATAATGAAAAACAACAAGAGGTTTATTATACATATATCACACATATATCTCTTGAATCCATTTCACACTGGACACAATTTATTAGACATACAATTATAAAAAAGACATATACATATATTCATATTCATATATTTATACATATATGAAAAGGTCCATTATTTAGGCATATAGTACTATATTATTAAGAGAACCCAATCTTACTATTTACAAAATTTTGATTAAAATATCGTGCTTTACTTCAGCTATACTTAAATTTAACAAACAATTATTACACTAATGGGCAGTGGTTAGCGCTGTCGCCTCACAGCAAGAAGGACCCGGGTTCGATCCCCGGGTGGGGCGACCCGGGAAATTTCTGTGTGGAGTTTGCATGTTCTCCCCGTGTTCGTGTGGGTTTCCTCGGGGTACTCCGGTTTCCTCCCA
>JAOVVG010000023.1:15921140-15931283 GCA_028566375.1 Leptodoras nelsoni
CACAAAAGAAATATTCTAATCATCTGAGATACTGGATTTCTGCTTTTCATGAGCTACAAGCCATAATGATCAAAATGGATATAAAATATATGACCGTTTATGGCTTTTTCAAATTAAATCCACTATATTCTCATTGGTTGCGATGCACTAGTACACTGGGTTTTGGTTAGCTTCACCTTTACCTGTACCAGTGCAGGGCAGCTGTGTAGAAACAATTAAACCCAGAGTCAGTGCACTAACCCTAAACAATCAGACGTTAGATTTACCCCAGCTCTGTTCAGACACCTCTTGAGGGGGTATAATGCAATCTACCCCTAACCCCCAATGCTCAACACGACAGCCACCTCTCACTGAGCTCTGTGCTGCGTGTGCGGCTCCTCCACAGGACAAGAGAACAATTACTGTTTAGAGGAGCACACACACACATACACACACACACACACACACACGCACACACACACACACACACTTATTTACCATAGCCTTCTGGGAGGTCTGGTGACTGGTGCCCATGTGGCCTGTTCTGTGGCGTGTGTGCGTGACTTCTAGATTCCTGGTTTCGGATTCTCTGGGTTTGAAGCCTCTGCTCTTGATTAGGTGACTCCAGCGCGCGACAGTTGCCCCCACCAGCAGCCCCTGTGGGGTCCGAGTAGGGCAAAGGCTCCTCCATGAAACAGCTGAGAGGCCGTCCCGGTCCCGAGTCCTCAAAGACTGGGCTGAGTGGCAACACACACACACACACACACACACACACACAGGTCAGATCATCCACAGCAAGCTCACACACTGTAAGACTGTTCGTATGCGACACTGACAGCAGGGGGCAGTGTTGATCAAACAGAAGGAGAGCGCGCTCCTCTCTGCCACATCGCTCCCACTCACCCTTCATTTTCTAACAGTCCTCGACAGTCTACCACAGGCCCGCCACTGCCAATCCTGTCACGGGTCTGCAGGCTTACTGAAAATGCAAAACGGAAAGAATTTACAAATGGAAGGAGGAAACACGACAGATCCAGAAAGCAAGGAATGTCCTCGTTAAACCAGTTCAAAGTCTCACGTACCGACTATTTGACCCCGGACGGCGTCGCTGTCGGAGGCGTTCAGCTTGCATAAATCCAAGCGCTGATCTGTCGAGACGAACAAATTCAAAATGAAAAAAAATGTATTCAGTATTTTTTCCTCACTACCAAAATAAATCGGAAGGACGCTCACAGCCCGTGTCTTTGAGTCTGCTGATGGCGTTGGACAGGAGCCTGACGCAGCCCAGGAACCCCGCGCCCTGCTTCTTGTGGATCTTCTTATGGTTCCATACGCTAATAGTGATCGAGTCGGTTTTCCCGATGTATCTAAAAGCAGACGTGAAGGAATCTCATAAAATCCTGCGTTTATCCCGGGCGAGCCAGAGAGATCTGACGATTTTAATATTCTGCAATTCAAGTTCAATATTCCTGCCACGGTGCCTAAAACACAATTAAAAAAATGGCATAACGAGGCTTACGCGAACACACTCAGCAAGCCGGGTACAGGTAGAGTTCAAACGCCAGGCCATGCTGAAGGAGTGTGTGTGTGTGTGTGTGTGTGTGTGTGTGTGTAATACGTTCAGCTAGGAAACGTTCTCTAGATTTGGGGAATTTCCGAGACAAGCGTGCACGAATATTACAAATAAAAATAAAAGCTTGGTGTAATGGTCCTAGATTTAATTAAATGTTAGGATTAATTATCGTGTTTGTTCCTTTCAGAATTCGTCAGGTCTCTCAGGCTCACCCTGTATCTGAGCGTTTACACTCTTCTACACACAGAACAAAAGAAAAAAAAGAACCCGGTGCTTACAGATCATAATGCTGGTTCCATTTAGGGTCCAGTGAGCTCTTCACCGTGTCTGTGGAGTGACACTGGCCTGAGCCGTCCACGACGACTTTGGCGAAAGGGTCAGGCAGTCCTGTGAGAGAAACACTCATCTGTCAGTGTCGCAGACTGAAGATGAAGATCTGCTGCTGCAGCAGGGTGAGAACATCCACATACACGAATGAAATCTGCACCGCGCGCTGTTTTACGGCTTGACTGGTAAAGAGAAGGACATTGCCATGCCCTGAACCCATCAGAAATGAAGCCTTCCAATGTGGGCTACATAACTAACACTGTGTACGATGTGTATAAATCACACACCTGCTCGGCGTCTCGGCTCCGGTATACATACGTTACTTATTACTCTGCCGAGCGCTCGCTCCGTGCCTGCCTTCCACGCGTCGGTCTGTCTGATTAGCCGTCGTCACGCTAGAACGCGGCGTGCTATGCTTTAGTAAGCCGTCTAAGAACCGAGCTGAATGCGACGCGACCGTGCGTTTGTTCATCATTAGCATAAAATGTGGGCCACGAATAGCCGAGCTTACTGACGCAGACGGGCGCGTCTGTCGCTCCGGAGTCCCGCTACGCCGGTAAGTCGTTAAGGACTCCGGTACGGTGCGTTTCAGCCCAAGCACTGCGTGTCCAAACAGCTGTGGGTGGAATCTGATTAGACATTTTTGCAAGATGAGGTGAATTCCCGCGATGTGACTGAACAAAGCAAACAGAAGCAGAGAGCTTCCCGGAGAAAGAACAAGGAAACAAAGTCGGTCATGTAGACTCTGGGGACAACACACAACACACAAACAATACACAACCAATACACAACACACACTACACACAAACAATACACAACACACACTACACACAAACAACACACAACCAATACACAACACACACAACACTATACAACACACACTACACAACACACACTACACATAACACACACTACACACAAACAATACACAACACACACTACACACAAACAATACACAACACACACTACACATAACACACAAACAACACACAACCAATACACAACACACACTACACACAACCAATACACAACACACAAACAATACACAACACACACTACACTACACACAAACAATACACACTACACACAAACAATACACAACACACACTACACACAAACAATACACAACAGACACAAACAATACACAACACACTACACACTACACAACACACTGCACACAACAGACACAACCAATACACAACACACAACAGACACAAACAATACACAACACACTACACACAAACAATACACAACACACTACACACAAACAATACACAACACACTACACATAACACACACAAACAACACACAACCAATATAACACACAAACAACACACACACTACACAACACACAAACAATACACACAACACAACACACAAACAATACACTACACACACTACACTACACACAAACAATACACACACTACACACAACACACCACACTACACACACTAAACACACAGCTCCCCTCCAGCTAAAGAACTGGAGAAATGCGTAAGAGAAAAACCAAAATCCCATGAAGCTGCATAAACACAGACAGAAACCATCACAAAGGGAAAGCACGGGTGATGTGTACTTACGGAAGAAGTCCTTCTTTGCAAGATTCTTGGCACATAACACTGAAAGGAAAACAGAAAGACATTCATCATTATTTCAGTAATGAAAACACGGTAGTCAGTGCATCTGTACGAACCTCATTTCCACTATTATACAACTACACTTTAAAAACGACCAACCGTGATTGCTTAAACAAGACGGCGTCTTACAATACAGCTGGAAATAAAGCCTCGGCCGGCCTTCAGCGCTTCATGAGGAATATGAAGCGAGGACGTCGTTAAGCTAACGCTCGCTCACAGTGATAACATCTACTGATGGTGTACTGCATTACTGAGTCAGTACAAAGAGTTCATATTTCCAAATGTTACTTTTCCAACAAAAAAAAAAAAGACACAACAGAGAACTTTCCAGACCGAAGACATGATCAAGGGTTCACATAATCACATAATCATGAAGTAAATGTGACAGTCAAAGTCTCCAGAAGAGCTGTGGCAGATTCTCAGTAAGACTCAGACTCCCTTTATTGGTCATTCATTATACACTAGTGTACACAGAACGAAATTCCGTTGCATTATGGCTCGCACGGAATGTACAGGATGACCTGGTATCCCAGAATGTATACACAGAATATAGAAAGTCATGTAGCAGCAGATTACTTAAAGTATGAGGAATGTGATATAAAAGTACAAAGTGTATAAATATATGGAGTGTAACATACAGACACGTCGAAATGTAGCAGCAGGAGTATTTGAAATATAAATATAATGTACAGATCCAACCCCTTGTATGTACATCTACATACAACCTTATAGAATAGCAGCATGGTATGTTATAAATATAAATATAAATATAAAGTGACTTGGTGTTTAAATTTGCACATAAATAGTTCTATACAGTAGGAAGTAAAGCGTACAGCTGATTACAGTACAGTACGACACACAAGTCTTAATAAGACTCGCTCTTATCGATGGTATAATGATGATGTTTCTACGTAAAAGAACTACAGGAAGTCCATATATCGTGTGCCTTTTCCTTAAAGAGTGTTCCCAGGTGTTTCACAGTTATGTGTGCAGTTTTATTCATATAAAGAAAATGAGCTGTTAAGTTTTACTGAGAATCACAGCCACAGCTCTTCTGGAGACTTTGACCGTCACACGTACTTCTTTTGTTTTTCCCCCCATGCAAAACCCAGCAGCCTTCATTCTGCTTCATTATGGGCAGAACTGCAGATTGTTGCTTATGAACATTATTTGCTAGCTGGCTCTACTCCCTGAATGAACTGAGGGTAATGAGTGAGAGTAAAGCGCCTCCTACAGGCCAACATGCTGTGACGGTTCATCATTTCTGGCAGAACATCTGGTTTTTACACAGACCGTTCTTCGGGTCGTCCCCAATTCAAAGGGGAGCTAGCATGACGAGAAACACACACCTACAGACACAAAGCGTATATTCTGTATCTGTATTCTGTATCTGTATTCTGTATCAGACGTGGGGCTACAACCACACCGAGTGCCACGCGGGGTCCAAGCGAAGTCTAAGTATATAGGATATGAGATCATCGACCCGATACTGTTGAAGAAAGGAGGGAAGAAGAAGAAAAAAAAAACGGGAAGCTGTATTTCTGACATGTCAATCAGTGTGAGGCTAGCCAATCACAGTGCGTCTGTGAGACGTGGGTGGGAGTCCATCAATGCATTTATCCATCCATCTATTTATCCATCCACCCACCCATCCATCCATTCATCCATTTATCCACCCATCCATATATTTATCTATCCATCCATCCATTCATCCATCCATTCATCCATCTATCCATCCATTCATCCACCCATCTATCCATCCATCCATTCATCCATCCATCTATCCATCCATTCATCCACCCATCTATCCATCCATTCATCCACCCATCTATCCATCCATTCATCCACCCATCTATCCATCCATTCATCCATCCACCCATCCATCCATTCATGGTTTTTACACAGACCGTTCTTCGGGTCGTCCCCAATTCAAAGGGGAGCTAGCATGACGAGAAACACACACCTACAGACACAAAGTGTATATTCTGTATCACAGACGTGGGGCTACAACCACACCGAGTGCCACGCGGGGTCCAAGCGAAGTCTAAGTATATATGATATGAGATCATCGACCCGATACTGTTGAAGAAAGGAGGGAAGAAGAAGAAATTTGCGATCATAATCAGCACACTGCACACGGGAAGCTGTATTTCTGACATGTCAATCAGAGTGAGGCTAGCCGATCACGGTGTGTCTGTGAGACGTGGACGGGAGTCCATCCATCCATTTATCTATCCATTTATCCATCCATCCATCCATCCATCCATCCAGGCTAGCCAATCACAGTGCGTCTGTGAGACGTGGGCGGGAGTCCATCCATCTATTTATCCATCCATCTATTTATCCATCCATCTATTTATCCATCCACCTATCCATCCATCCACCTATCCATCCATCCATCCATCCATCCAGGCTAGCCGATCACAGTGCGTCTGTGAGATGTGGGCTGGAGTCCATCCATCCATTTATCCATCCATCCATTTATCCATCCATCCATCCAGGTTAGCCAATCACAGTGCGTCTGTGAGACGTGGGCGGGAGTACTCCCTTGTAAGGAGTTACACCGCTGTCACGAGTCTCGGAGGAAGCACGCGATGGCCTTCGCATTCCCTGTCTGCTAGCGGTTGTGCGATCTGCGAGAAATGCTGATGGTGGGAAACGGGCGTGACTCAATTAGGGGAGAAAATCAGGGAGCAAAAAACAAAGAAATGAACAAAATAAAAAGGTGTTGTGAGTTTAAAGCTCCAGGGTGATAATCATAATAAAAATGTTACACCCACAGAAATAAATCCTGAATGCACGGTCTATAGAAACAATGTTCTGAGCATATGCTTTAACGCCTAATACAGCGAAGACTGATTCTTATTAGAATGAAAGTTCACTCTGGATTAACAGGATAGAGAGTTTTAATTAACGACTCTGTCAGATTCTCAAAACGGGAGAAAGGACACAGACTGAGCAGGAGCGCGTGTGCATGACCGGGCGTCGCTGAGAAATGGGCTTGATTCGTCATCGCGCCGTGACGCCGCTGACTCTGAGGAAACGCTTCAGCGAACAGTGAAGGACGCTTCCTCTCAGAGCGGGGGAGCACAAACACGCCGACGGCATCTCCTCGTCAGGAGGACGCTTCCTCCTGACCGCCGCGCCGCTTCGCTAATTAGCGGTTGCCATAAGAACCACACACACACACACAACAGACCTGAACGTGTCCAAAAATACTGCAAACTTACCGAACAGCACGACACTCCTGCTTCCTCACATCACAACATTCACTCAGCCAGCTGATCATCTCTCCTTTCCTTCTACTCACAGGCACTGCAGTTCGGCCGAAGCGACAGCCAGACGAGTGTGACGCAGATCGGTTAGTGGTTCAAAGATCACAAACCGGCTCCATGAATAAAAACAGCACATCCCATCAGCTGAGCGCGTCTACACATTCACTACGGACAAGAAGAGAGACCGGGGCTCCACGTCCACTGTTCACTTATTTATAACTTTCTATAGTCTTCAATTTCCCCCAGGGGTTAATAAAGTATCTATCTATCCATCCATCCATCCATCCACCCACCCATCCATCCATTCATCTATCCATCCATCTATTTATCCATCCATCCATCCATCCACCCTTCTATCCATCCATTCATCTATCCATCCATCTATTTATCCATCCATCCATCCATCCACCCTTCTATCCATCCATTCATCTATCCATCCATCTATTTATCCATCCATCCATCTACTTATCCATCCATCCATCTATTTATCCATCCATCCATCCATCCACCCATCTACTTATCCATCCATCTATTTATCCATCCATCCATCTACCCATCCATCCACCCATCTATCCATCCATCTATTTATCCATCCATCTATTTATCCATCCATCCATCCATTCACCCTTCTATCCATCCATTCATCTATCCATCCATCTATTTATCCATCCATCCATCTACTTATCCATCCATCCATCCATCCATCTATCCATCCATCCATCCACCCATCTACTTATCCATCCATCTATTTATCCATCCATCTACCCATCCATCCATCCATCTATTTATCCATCCATCTACTTATCCATCCATCTACTTATCCATCCATCCATCTACTTATCCATCCATCCATCCACCCACCCACCCATCTATTTATCCATCCATCCATCAATCCATCCATCCATCTACTTATCCATCTATCCATCCATTTATCCATCCATCCATCTACTTATCCATCCATCCTTCCTTCCATCCATCCACCCACCCATCTACTTATCCATCTATCCATCCATCCATCCATCCATCTACTTATCCATCCATCCTTCCATCCATCCATCCACTTATCCATCCATCCATCCATCCATCCATCCATTTATCCATCCATCCACTTATACATCCATCCATCCACTTATCCATCCATCCATCTACTCATCCATCCATCCATCCATCCATCTATCCATCTATCCATCCATTTACCCATCCATCCATTTATCCATCCATCCATCCATCCATCCATCCATCTCTCCGTTTTTAATGCCTCCTCGTTCTGAAACAGGTCTCACACTGTTAAAGATTGTACACAGATAAATTTGTTATAAAATAAAAGCGATCTCTTGTTGAAGCTCTAGTCGGTGAAGTGTTTAGAACCGGTCCGTGTTTACGGCGTTTTACGGATATTAAAATCAATGACGCGGAAAGCAATCTGTATAATCAGAACCCAGACGCTGTAGTGAAGGAGGACGGAGGTTTTAAACCACACACACGGAAACTCAGACTGCAAAAGTTCCACATCAGATAAAGGTGCGATACAAGATTATTTTTATTAAAAATGATTGAAAATATTGATTTAGTCCATGACTTGGTCAGGACAAGTGAGCCGAGTGCCGCTGAGAAACCCTGCCTGGAACGCCGGGCTTGGACCTGCAGTCCAGAACGCGTGATGTGTTTGGATGGGCCTCCTGTCGTGAGGACAAAGACCTCTGAACCTACCTACACACCTGCGGGAGACCTAATGCCCTGCGCTGATCATTTAAAGCCTGCTTGATTTCTTCAGGAATCCTGTAGACTGAACCGGGGAAGGGCGATAGAAAGAAAAAACATCTACAATACATGATGGATATCAGGATAAAAAGCTAGTGAACAAATAAATAAATAAATAAACACCAGCAAAAGAAAAAAATAAAAGTAAAAACCCAGTAAAGTAACGCGCAGCAGATCTCTGAATCCGGTTCATCATTGAACTGTGTGTGAGTGTGTGAGTGAGTGTGTGTGAGTGAGTGTGTGTGAGTGAGTGAGTGAGCGTGAGTGAGACTGTGTGTGAGTGTGTGTGTGTGAGAGTGAGTGTGAGTGTGTGAGAGTGTGTGTGAGTGAGCGTGTGTGTGTGAGTGAGTTTGTGAATGTGTGTGTGTGAGCGAGTAAGAGTGTGAGAGTGTGTGCGAGTGAGTGAGAGTGCGCGTGTGAGAGTGCGCGTGTGTGTGTGAGAGTGAGTGTGTGAGAGTGTGTGTGAGTGAGCGTGTGTGTGTGAATGTGTGTGTGTGAGTGAGTTTGTGAATGTGTGTGTGTGAGCGAGTAAGAGTGTGTGCGAGTGAGTGAGAGTGCGCGTGTGTGTGTGTGTGAGTGTGCGTGTGAGAGAGTGTGAGTGTGAAAGAGTGTCTGTGAGAGAGAGTGTGCCTGTGAGAGAGTGTGCGCGTGAGAGTGCGCGTGAGAGTGTGCAAGTGTGCGTGTGAGAGTGTGCGTGTGAGTGAGAGTGTGTGTGTGAGAGAGTGCGCGTGAGTGTGTGTGTGTGAGTGAGTGTGTGTGTGAGAGAGTGTGTGTGAGGACAGAATGAAAGCGCAGTACGCTGCTTTTACAAGAAATGATTTAGGATTTAAATAAATAAATAAACAGGACATGATTCCTGGTGATGCACGGAATAAAATGACTTTATTTGTCTTTTTTGTGTGTATAACTCTCAATCATAGTTTTCCACACCTTCCAACTTCCATATTACGTTTTTCTCTGTAGGTGTAAATACCCCCGACTTCCACAGTGTCACAGTTTACGCTCTCTCGTGTGTATTTTATGAACATCTGCAGGATGGACGCATTAGAGACAACGTCTCCGTCCACGCGGTCGTCCCGTTTGTAACATTTATCCATTTCATGCATGGAATCGGACTGAAGAGCGACATTTCTCTTTAAAGCGTCTGCCGTCATTGTGATTGTTGTCATGATCCGCGTCTCGATTCACAAATATTTACTAAACCGGAAAGCCAGGAGAGGTCCTGACAACAGAACCTTCATTAGGTTCAAGAGGTTTCTACATTAGTAACGCACGACCACATCGTGCTTTAACTCCACGCTTTACACCGGTCCGGCTCCGTGCAGACGCGCTGCATTCGACGCCAGCGGTGAGCACTGGCAACGTGACCCATGACCCCAGCATCCGTCCGACACAGATAACAGCACGGAGAAGTCCATCAGCCGTCACTTCTCTACTGCCGGGTTTCTCGTTTTCGTAAGGAAGCATAACGTGGATCTGCAATCACCTGTGTTCAACAAGCGTGCAGTGTGTGTGTGTGTGTGTGTGTGTGTGTGTGTGTGTGTGTGTGAGTGATCATGTAGTGTGAACAGCTCTACAACACAAAACAAG